>WYDE02202008.1:0-10157 GCA_009867175.2 Adela reaumurella
CATCAAAACACATAGTTTGTAGGTTATTTAGCAAACAACATTAAGGCCAACCTTTAAATTTTAAAAAAAAAAAAAACTTTTTTTATGAATAAATAGAAAAGACGACAATAACGGATTCTTTCGGCGGCCGGACGGACAATACCTACATCATGCATGATCTAAGGGAAGTCGTGTGCGTATGTGACACAAACCTGTAAGAACAGCTCGTACAGCAGCTCCTCGGTGACCATTTCGGACAAATTGCCGCACCATAGTGTTTTTGAATCGTCTTCTACCATTTTCCTAACAATTTATAAGCAATAAATTTATAGGTTATATTTTTGATATCTAAGGCGATTGAAGTGAATGATTTTGTAGAAATAAATCGTTTACATACTTTCTCATCACTTACATAAATTATACGAAAACATGATAAAGTCGTCTAGAAAAACCCTGTTCCGTACATAATATCCAAGAGAACATAACCTGCATAGCACGAATGAAAGAAACAAACAAAACGAGACAAACAAAGTGCCTATTCGTAGGGTAGGAAGGAGTTTGCACTTT
The DNA here is from genome assembly GCA_009867175.2 of Adela reaumurella. NCBI lineage: Eukaryota > Metazoa > Arthropoda > Insecta > Lepidoptera > Adelidae > Adela > Adela reaumurella. The sequence goes on from WYDE02202008.1 coordinate 547, forward strand.
GATTGATTCTGTATTTTATTCGAATCGTATTTTGATCTTACGTACTTTGAGAAGAAAACTTTTGTTAAACAATATGACTGGACTAAAACCTAAATAAAATTAAGTCGCTCTGTGTAGGTGTATGGGTAAATGAAGTATTTTTTGCCCACCTCTATTAGACCGCTTCTTTATTTATTACGTAGTAATAATACTAAGGCTGGATCTCCTTCCTGTTATTTCGTCTACACATTCAACAAAAAGCGTCAACAAACACACTCTTTTTTCTTTCATTCTCTTAAAAAAAACCTTTGTTGACGTGTTTTGTTGAATTTTTTTTAGACCGAAAACGCAGCAGGAGGCCGGCCTTACTGTGGCTGGTATACAGTCTCACCCTTGTTAATTGTGTGTTAATCTGTATGTGTAAGAAAGAATTAACAGGATTCCCGTGGTTCGATCCCAACGAAATTATGCACAGCTTCTCATAGTGACCCCTAGAAAGAATCGGGAAAACCAAAATTTGGTTTGCTTAATAATAAAAAGACATCCAGAGATTTAAATCTTTCCAGGCAAGTGCAGCTATGCTTGCCAGATCATAAATTATATTTTCCGGAATTTTTCCTGAAAAAAAAGTTTTATTCAAAATTTGAATTTCCTGAACGATTTTTTAACATAACAAGCAAGTATTGTGTTTTAATTAATTGTAAAGCTGTAGAGACAACCTATTCTTGAAGTGACACGTGTACGTGTAACGTGCTGGCTCCGGGAACCCCATAATTTGTGAAAATCCAAATCTACTAATTATTTTCCAAAATTGTATATCTAATAAAATTTAGCTTCAGTGAACTGACAGAAATCAAAAGCATAAAAAATCTTTGTATATAAGTTCCTATGGGCGACAGTGATTAACTTTCTAATGCACTTAATTGCTCTTGCTCTAATGATAATTCACTTACACAATCAATTCCTGGACGCAATTCCGGGACATTCCGGCCATGTGGAAAGCCTGTGCATGGGACAATACATAATAGGTATTAAAGAGAAACCGAACCGATGTCGTAAAATTAATGTGAGTGATGCCATTGCTGTACGGCATCAAACGTGGAAAGTTGGACGATACGGATAAAAGTTACTAATTGAGCTTCACGTTCTACCTACTTGTTTGTCAAAGTTAACTTGAAACTCAGTTTTCGAAAATGTTATTTTTCGCGATATTACTTATATCCTGACTGTTAAATTACGCTGTCAAAGTAAGAATAGAAAAAGTGCGCTATACCAATGTTTTACTGTTTTACAAAACGTCAAATTTGAACGTGCGAATAAAATAAATGTCGGACGTGCTTATCCGGTGGCGAGCTCCTCCCGGCCGGCCGCGAAAATGTTTCCCGTCTATTTTGCGATTTTCAATTCCTCGAAATAATAAATTAGACCTGTGCTGAAATTCTGTATTTACCACACACGACCCTCTCGAAAAGTCGAAAGTTTACTATTATTGGTAAATTTTATATTCGCCATCATGGAGGATCCAGGCAAGCTGCAGCAGATGCAGGCCGAGATGTCCAGGTTAGCCCTTTTAACTATGGTATTTTCCCTACCTATTTATTCATAAATCACCCTTACATTTATTGCTTGAAGGGTATAACCTCAAAAATATTGAACATTGGGCTTCTTTCCGGGTTCGCTACGGATAAGTTGTCAAGAACTAGATAATTTCTAAGTGGTCGTTCCCACAAGCATTGGAGCAATTTAAATATTTTTATCGATCACTCAGTGATCGAAGTTCATTCCTATATTAATTTAATTTTTTTGCAAGACGTTCAAATAGTTATTACACTTGAGCCGGACCTGATTCACTTGAGGGCTACAATGGGTCAAAAAATATAATGCAACCTAGCTTTGCTCTGTGTAGAGTGAGAAGAAACCGAGAAAACAGATTTAGAAAAAGTTATAAATACCTATATTTGCATCGCAGAATGCAAGGAAGGTACAATTTCAAGTTTAAGGATATGAAAAGTGCACTTTTAACGCCAAATTTTCATTGTATGTTAAGCAGAAAATAAAAATATCTTGTCAGACTTATAACTATTTCATTTTAGTAAATTTGTTTATTTTATACTTCGATAATTCACTAAGGGGTGCATCCTCGATGGTTGCCCTGGGCGCCATTTTTTATTGGTACGCCTCTGGCCCCATTCACTTGATTTCCAGCTTTCACTCTCTTTTCCACATCTCCTTCACATATTCCATCTCGTGTGAACATATTCCCCAGATACACAAATTTATTCAATTGTTTCAGCCTCTCATCTCCAATCATTACATTGCATTCTGACATCATTTCATTCAAAAAACTAGTTTTTAGTCCCACACCGTCACTCATAATTAAAATTATTTAGCGGCTGACCGGTCCCCTTCCTCTCGGTCCCCTTCATCGGGAGCGTGTGCTCGCGATGAAGAGTTCCACAGAAGAACTCGAAACGTCGAGCTGCACGCGATGTGGCTCGTCACCTTTCGCACCGGTAAGCCGCTAAATAATTTTAATTATCATTCATTAAGATGGATGTGTCCTATACTGTAAGTATAACGATCTTTTGGTTCGCAGTCGGGTTGCAAAATGGCTCATAGAATAGGCGAGTGAATACGGAACCGAATAATTTTACACGTTATCTGTGAAAGCTGTATGCGTAATGAATGTGAAGGAAACTGTTTATGTTCCGGGTGTTTATCTTCATATGTATAATAGCGGAATAGTGTTTCCAAGGCGGAATTGTTCGAGGTTCTCAGGCAGGCCCTGGCTGATGTCAACTACTACAATTATCTACGTGGGGGACCTCGGGTTTTAATTGAGGGTATCAATCAGTACATTATCACATTTTACTTATAGTTACTGGCGCAAGATATCTAAGTGTCCAATGCCGTTTCTGCTAGACAAAATGAATTGCGTGAAAGTAATAAGATGAGATACTTCTATCTCCCCCGGTGCAGCTGAAGTGTTGGATGAAGCTGTCCACCCCGAGAGCGCCGTTAACGAGATTCTGCGAGATTTCACTATACGACATTGTCGGGCCTGCGACATCCCACAGACGGACGACGGACACATCGGGCTCCAGCGCCCGGGGCGTGGTGATGCGTCGCAAACTTTTGACACTTCCATAATTGAATTCCCGCGCGATAATTTCCCGCTCTCCATCAAATCTCGTTCGCAATTCAACCGACGGTTTTCTGTCGATCTCTCTTGGGGAAATGCGTTTCGTAACCGTTGCGCCTATTCTCACAATGTGAATGCGAGAAATTAAACTAGAAATTAGATTTGGGAACGAACTTTGTCAAAATTAACCGCAGTAGGAGCTAATTTCTCACGCTTACGGCGAAATGAAATGAGACAACCTTCTAAATACGAATCGTGTGAGATCGCAGATCTAGTTGTAGTTAAACCGGTAAATAATTTTGTATTATCTACATAGTGGTTCGTTTGCAGAGGCGGTAAACCGTCACGTAATAATGTAAACAAATTTAAATATAAGAAAAAAGGAGCGGAAGAAAACATCGTATATATATATATATATATAAAGATTGAATTAATACGGAAGTCATCTAAAATTAAACGACGTCATTAGCTTCAATTTGTGCAAATATCAATTTAACCATAAACCTAGAACACTAAGTCGGTAAGTAACGATCTATTTGCGGCTCTGTACGAGTGTAACGCACCATAAATGGAGACTGGAGCCCCATAACAACGCAAACTTCAACGATAATGTCTTCATAAATTGCAGTTACGTCGTCGACGCTGTTGCCCGTCATTACCGGCGGATAACCGTCGTCGCGTAACAATAAAATCTCTGGGGCTGGTATCGGGTTATGCAAATAAAGTTTTATTGATTTTGTGACATAATCTGCTGACCCGCTCCCGTTCGTGCGCCCATTTGGTATGCGGAAGCCCAGTTCCACACGCAACCAACACCTATACTTACGATCTCGACCCGCAACGTAACAGAAACAGTTCAAAAAGACGTTAAAAGACAACAACCGAATATTTAGTTGCTAAGAGCATTAAGAATAATAATAGTGTAGTGCCATGGAAGTAAATAAAATAAAATAAAATAAATAAATAAATGATCGTTTATTTCAGGTAGTTATACCTATATACATGGCCTACAAATCAAAAATAAAACAGTGGAAATTAAAAATACTTACAAAAAAATATACAGCGACGACATCACAGTCATTGCATTATGTACCTAAAGTCGTTATAATATTAATCATTTAACCTAAATACAAATTAAAACTGAATACAAATGTGTACAGTCGACAAGTCTCATTTCTGTGCAACATAGATTTTGCACCAGATCACGTGACCGGGGAGCGCGAGGTGAAAGAGATAACTGTGTTTTTGTATTGTTGGTCTCATATTGTAAAATACGGTCTTCGGCGCCTGCTCAGCGGTGCGGTGCAGTCAGTGGAGCCCATGGATTAATACGGATAGATAACTCATGTATAGGTGAGCGGGGTAAACACATACGTGCCTCAGCGACACTGACACCACGTGCGCGAGAGGAAGATGGAAATATGACTACGTCGCACATTCGCACATTCGTCGCATACGCAACGTGCCCCGCCCTCGTGCCGTCTTCTTACCCCTTTCGTGACGAGCGCTGTTCTCTTTGCTGTGGACGGTAAAGAGTAATCAATACTAATTAATCCATGGTGGAGCCTCTCACTCTATGGCTGCGCTTGCAAATTGGCGGGAAAACTAAGCACAGAAATGAAACTAGGCGTGTGTAGCTACAACCAACAAGTTCAGGGAAAAGTGCAGAAAATAGCTTTATATCCCATATACGCCTACGTACTCCATTCTTCATGAAATCCAACGGTCAATCTGGAATGAATGTTCTCGCTATGTTATACCTACTTGGAACCCTTAAATATTGTGTGTAGTACATATACCTACACACATACATTTTCGATTTAATCCCTTTCCTTCCCAACTTTTATAAAATGCAACGTCTGGCGTCCTCAGTAGTCAGTCAGTCCTGTCCGTCCTTTTATAAGTCGAGAATCCCGGGATCGATTTTGATGCGGTGTATGTCTTCGTAAAGCTTAAATCTTTCCATCACATATAGGCTACTTATTATCGCGAGCAGAGAGCTGAAATATGAGAGAGGTCGGACTATAATGCAGGCGGAACCGCGGGCACAGCTAGGGTTTCAATAAAACTTCAACAGAATTTCCGCATGTAGCTGTATCAGTCGTAGTCTTGGTAATAAATAAGCTCATGTGCTGCTAACTCCGCGTGCAGTATCAGGTGCACCGGTGCCGCCGGTGGAGCATGGTCACGTACAGTATCTAGTCTGGAGGACGTCGTCGGCCGCCCCAGAGCCCCACCCGCCTCAGTAACTTCTCGTAATACATCGATGTACCGAATGTCGCACTGATGCTCTGTAGATATCTGGTTCTAAATTCGCCCGATGGCAGGCAAACATATACGTAGGAACACATGTCAATTTATGTCTAAATGCAGACATAAATACGGAAACTCGTTATTAGCATGCAAATTACTACTCGCTACGACCTCTGAAATAACAAGGACGCAGTTATAGGTACACCTAAAACTGGGGATCTTTAAGCCGTCGTACGTAGTCATATTGTGAAAATCGTCAAATTTTTCATCGCGAAATAAGAAGTAATCAGAAACCGTTGAAGCATAACAAAAATACAGTAAATAGAGAGCGTTACATTATAAATTCTTCATCGGGCAGAATTGTTGAAAAACTTCTAGAAACAAAAAAAAAATAGCAAAAATAGCTATAGAAAAAAATATTTCATTCGCAAGATCTCAGAATTTGACAACTATCATATTTTTTGCAGTCATTTAAAAGATATTTTCATGTTTTAAAGTCTTTATCGTGTAGTTTTTCAGTAGAGAATTTGCTTTTCGAGAATTTTAAGGACAACTGGAAAAAAGTATCAAAACGCGCGACCAACGCTTACGATAGCCTTGTTTTTATTGGTCAGTCAGTGAGCGCGACATGGTGGCATTTGGTGGCTAGATGCCTACGGGTTTTCTTATAGTCTGGAAGGGTCGCCCTAGACTAGACAAACGTACTTAGAACAGATCGAGCAGGTACTCAAAAAGAGGCAAGTGTGCAGTACCCGTAACCGACGAGCACGTATGAAGAATATTATGAGAGTGCAAGGAGCGGCAGAGGGTGTCAGGATCGTGGCACTTGGAGATCCGTTGTCTCTGCCTACCCCACTGGGAAACAGGCGTGACGCTATATGTATGATTTTCTTTTGAAAGCCTGGACACAGCCACCTGCGCAGGTTGTGTCGAGGGTTGTGTAGAAAAAAAAACTGGTCAAGTGATTACTTACATGCCAAAGGTCTCGTCATGTATAGGTACAATATTGGTAAACAGAAATTGAGTAATGTATTTTATTTCTCTATTAAATCTAGTGATGCATCGTTGGATATGTATTTATGACTTTATTATGAGTATATAGGTGGGTAGCGAGGCTGCCGATCTGTCGAGGTGGGTGCTGCAGACGCTGCAGTGGCTGCTGCACCGTTTCCGGGTGCTGCGACGCGCATACGCTGCGCCTCCTCTTCGGCACTGTTGTTTATGGTGTTATATGGTGTTATATGTGTAATACACATAGGAGTTTATTATTTATAATACATAGTTTATAATTTATAATATTCGTTATCAGTGTCGGACCGTGGACTTTGAGAAAGGGCAAGCCACGCTGCACTGACTCATCGTCATCTCGAGTCGTATCGAGTAGTCTCGAATCATCTCGAGTCGTGTTGAGTCATCTCGAACATAATACGAGAAAACAGAAGCTGCTCTATCTAGTGCCATAACGAATCGTTGCAGGTGAATATACAGAACGCGTCCGCTGTCCGAGGGAGTCTTTTGTATTCAAGTTCAATTGTCCGTGGATTCCTATAATATCATAGTCAGCTTGAAGAATGAATTTCCTTGCCACATCAGTGGATTCCATCTATAGCTGGACTTGATCTCTGCTGTTGGGAATGAACCATACAGCTAACCATATGGTATTCAAACACAAAACACGTAAGTTTAAAAAATTATCTGGCTAATTCAATAAACAAATCCGACTATCCAAGGGCTGGGGCGAGTGGTGTATTGCGAACTGCTTTTAAATTTCCAATTGTTTTTTTCATCCTCACACCCCGAATAGGTTGGTTTACCTTGATGATTAATCTTCTTGCCAAGGAACTTTAACGGGGCTTCTTCTTGCACCGTTCCAATCTGTTTTCCTGATATCATCTAATGTGGATCATAAGACGTAAATTTTGTCCCTCGGCGTCCTAGGCTTAGGCAATAGCATTTTGCTGGCTTGACTTTCATTCCCTTGGACAATTCACAAAAAGTGTCTACCATATTTAGAAGTCGCTGACACTTTTTGGGGTTCTTAGTTATTGCTGTCATGTCATCAGCAAAGGCCAACATGGCAGATGTATATTTACCATTCTGCTTGAATCTGTAACCCCACTTATTCCCTTTACTTGTGACAGAGTCAATAAGGATATTAATTACTAGATTAAAAGCCGTCGGTGACAAACAGCAACCCTGGAAGAGGCCAACACCATAAAAAGTTTCTTCCTCTCCATTCCATTTTATGACAAACCTTAGCTTCTCGTAGTATGAGTTCAAAGTCGCTCGTAAATGGCGTAATTGTAATATAACAGAAACAGTATTCAACTAAAAATATAAGTAGATTTAATAAATCAAGTCGGCGAGCACGCGTCCCCCTGTCAGCTCACACGAAGCTAAGCCAATAATCCAAAATCACACGCGCGGCCCGCCTCGCGCCGCCCCACCCTCGCCCCGCTCGCACACAGATATCCAATTTAACTCGAAGCACACAAATTACAGACGTACTAGTATCATTTTCGAAATTAGTAAAACAAAGCAACTCGTCTAAAGTTTGTTAATTACGAACGAAGATGTTGCCTGCCGTCAAAATGTCTTGAGACTGAGGCGCACACTTTGTTTGGCGCTCTTCTGGATAAACCACACCAAAATGTTATATCTGTAACAAACAAATCTTTCCCTCCAACTCGCGGAGGGGTATGCGGAGACCATAGACAATCGACCTCCATTTATTATGCTCATGCCATATATTGGTGACCGATGCATTAAGCCGCCGTAGGCAGTCAAATTGTCAAAATCGACCAATTTTTCATCGCGGAATAAGAAGTAACCAGAAACACTTGAAGCATGAAAAATTAAATCTCAGTGAATAGAGAAGGTTACATTATAGATTCTTTATCGAACAGAATTTTTGAAAATGATCTAGAAACACAGATAAAAATAGATTTGGAAAAAATCTTTCATTCGCAAGATCTTAGAATTTTGAGTGACAACTATCATATTTTTTGTAGACATTAAAAATATATTTTAATGTATTAAACTCAATATTGTGTATCAAAACGCGCGACCGCCGCGTACGATAGCCTTGTTTTTATTGGTCAGTGAGCGCGACATGGTGGCATTTGGTGGCTAGGTGGCTACGGGCCCTTAAGGCTTACGATTGGTTTAAACCTCTTCACTCGCTCGAGTGATATTAAGCCGGTAGACGCACTGGTACATATGCGGCTGCGTACATGTGTGTGTGTATGCGAAATGATGTAGAGTTCAGTAGATAATGATGTTTGTTTGAAACAGTCATAAATTGATTCATTCCAGATAAGGCATTAGTGAGTTAAGTGTTTTATACAACTCGCGCCTGCCTGCTGGATTAATAATCTACGTATTTATCAGTTGTAGGTACATGGTTGGTGCTGTTGGCTGAGCGAGACGAAGCCACTTACTCGACTAGGGGTCGACATACTTCGTGTTTTCCGCCCCGTTCGGTGTAGCCTGCTGGAATGGCACCTACCTACATAACTCACCAAGGGGTTTAGGCTGACATCAGTGGGTACCAGTAAAACTGTTTCATTATTTGATGTAGCCATCCGTGTCAATTTCAATAAAAAAAAAACATATAGTACTTGAAGAGTATGAAGAGGTTGCTCTCGTCTCGTCTCGCGATCACTTGACAGCGAGAGCAAAACAACTAGTTTGTTAATGTGTCCCTAGCGCCGCTCTCTCGTCGTCGTCTGGCTGGCCAGCTTCTAGTTAGCATGTAAGGAACATGGCAATTTACACAGAGGAGAGGAGTCTTGTATGTAGAGTACACGAGAACACTTTGCAAATCTACCGACAAGTGACGGGAAGTTACGAGTGTAGTAATGGGTCGGGGAAAAAGTATTTTCACATAAAATATAGTAGGTATGTATAATTGTGTTCGATTTGTTTTACTATTCCGTCGTTGGCGATTTACTTAAAATTTTAGAATTTTACATTCAAACAATATGCAGTCAACTATGCAGTCAAAACATGCTCAAAGCGAGGAGATCGCTAAAATGTTAAAGTAACGCCATCTAGCGGGCGTTATGATTATTTTCCAAAAAGTAATTAACTGCATGACTTGGTCGAAGTGGGTGTTCGTGCCTTACATGCTACTTGATATCTTATCCGAACATCTTGCGAAATGTGGTGGTCGGTGTTGTGCTGCAATTTACCGGAGTTCTTGCAGCACAACAGCGATTGCTCTGCTTACCCCGAT
>WYDE02202019.1:0-10157 GCA_009867175.2 Adela reaumurella
TTAAACCCGCCCGGGTTGGTACCACCGCACTGAATGAAGGTCGGTCGAAGCGGCTATGAAATATAGTTCGTGTTTCCCGTCCAGTTAAGTGTAGCCGGCTGGAATTGAGGGAAGCGCTGACATGGGACCTACCTTCATAACTCACCAAGGTGTTTAGGCTGACATCACTGTTACCAGAAGAACTGGTGCATTAGGTGATGTAGCCATCCGTTTCAGATTCCATAAAAAGAAAAAAAAATCTTTACAAATGAAAAGAAAATATTTATAAATGTCTCAGTGTTTAATAGGTTTATGACAGGAAGCGATCATCGGCTTGTAGGAGGTACGCTTGGCACGCACAATTGGTTATGTGAAACACATTCTGCAGCCCCTACTGCCCCAGTTAAAGATGACAAACGAGCCAGGTTAACCCGTCACTGCACTGAAGGAACACCAGACGTTAATATCCCATCTTACTGCTGAACCATGTACAAAAGCTACTCTCGAAGGTCCTCACAAACCGTGTCCAGCCGCCAAAGCTGGTCGGGTATAGCAGGGGTTACTACACCCTCGATAGACCATATAACACTTTACAGCAGATTATAAAGAAAGGGAAGAGAATAATCAGATTTTATGTATTGCTAATGTGGACTACGAGAAAGCTTTCGACTCAGTCGAGACCTGGGCAAATATATCGCGGAGCAGACAATCGTTGGGGCAGACGAGTACACGAATGGATACCACGTATAGGCACCTTAACGTAGGACACACTCCAGCTAGATGGACCGAGGACCTTAGAAAAATATCAGTCAGATTATCAGATTGGCCGAGCGGGCAAGAGCACGCCTCTCAAACGGGAGGCGCGGGTTCGGTACCCACTTGGAGCACAATATTTACTTTAGAATTTTGCTAAATGGCCGCTTACACTTCGGTGAAGGAAAACATCTTGAGGAAACCCACTTCCAAGCCGGTTGGCCAACGTGGAAGTGTATGACTAAAATCCTTTCATATCATGTAAATGAGAAAGGCCTGTACCCAGCAGTGGGGCGAATAAAATGGCTGCAAAAGAAAAGAAGAAGAAGAAAGAATAGCCCGGTTGAAAATGGTTTAAAATAAATTGATGAAAAAAAATTCATAGCGCATTACAAATGTATTGATAGGTGCAACACGTATACCACTGTAAGAGTAGGTAATAGAACACCAGACTTCTGGATACCGACGCCCAGATCCCACATCGTACGATTCTTGGCAAGTAGTTGATCGAGCATTGCCCACGGTAGCTGTAGTTCGTACTCGTTCAGTAAGCAAATTAATTGGTGTCTACCAGGTAGGTATGAGTGTGACCTCGTTTATGCGAATGCGAGGAACTTCATGGAAACACGCGTCAGGTATATTCGATGTCTCTCCGGAAGAAGCTATCACAAATCCGTGTTCGTCGCATTCTGGTAATTCTGTTATTATTTTATTGTCACATGTTTCTGTCGGTATGTTTTTCGAATTTAACCTAAACTTCACCAGCCTATAAATTATGTCTAAGCAAAAAATCACATCGACCCGTTGCTCAGTTGCTGCTGTTTAGCCAGCATTAAACACAACGCGGTCGAAGCCGCGGGCAAAATCTATTATGTCTGAAACATTCACCGAAGTGCCAACCACAACTGTACAAAGTATCAAAGGTTACAACCAAATCGGATGAACGATGTGAGTACGCATAGAAGACGAAAAAAAACTGTACAAACATAAATTTTTATGTATTAGATTATTGTCTTAGGCGACTAAGGGGTACGGACAAGATGCCGTGCAAACGGGCAACAGGCTCGCCACCTATCACATTGGCACGGTACTTCTACCAAGTCATGCTGCAGGTGGGTGGTCGTGCCTTACATGCTGCTTGATATTTTGTCCGAACATCTTGCGAAATGTGGTGGTCGGTGTTGTGCTGTTATTTACCGGAGTTGTTGCAGCACAACACCGATTGCTATGCTTACCCCGATTATCGGGATTTAGCGTGAGTGATATGTATGTATGTATGTATTATTGTCTTAATTTTTCTTAAAACCTTTTTAGATGGTGCAGCATATACATTGTTTTACTGTCCTGTCTCTTCTGCATCTATCCTGGTATCTTCGATTGAAAGACACTTGAATTTTTTGATATTTCTAAAGATCACGCTAAAAACTGTATTGGCCAGTATCAGCCTGTCGCTTTTGAGCACCAGCCGCGTTCACCCGTAAAACATTTTACGACACAGCGCGTGCCTCTACTAAAATCAAGAGAATACAACAATAATAAAAATACTGTTTATATTACTGCGAGTTTACGTTTGCATCAAACGAGCAAGTTCATGGATACAGCAGGCAAGCCTCCAGCCGCTGCCGAATACATCGACAGTTCTGATGACATGAGATAGAGTTAACATATTGAAAATACAATAAACTAGGAACTAAGAATTTATTCCAAAAGTAGATGCGTGGTTTCCTAGGTTCATTATCATTATTAATCCTTAGAAAAATTTTAATAGTCTCGAATCCAAAATTAATTTTATTATTATCTTCCATTTTATCCACGGCAGAACGGAGAAGGTGTGTGTGATTATGGTGAGATGTCGTTTCTTTGTGTGTGCACTCGAATATCGGTGAATTTTTTGACGTATTACCAAAACGATTTGATGGATTTAGATACGGTTTTTTACTTCAAGCAATAGTCACATATTGTTTGCGGGCTCAATAGCCAATCGGTTAGCTTTTGTGACATCATCACGAGTTGCATCCAACTCGTTTTCTTCTACACTGAGGCCATGTATGCTTATCTCTTCTCACCCATCGGAGATTCCCCTCTCCCTTCATACACCCACGTCTTAACTATTCCTGACGATGTGATACGAGACGCTCTCGTACATACTGTATCTACACGGTCTTCTGCTTCTGCCTCATGCCTGGGCGCCATGAATTATTCAGCGTGCTCCACCCGACCTGGCCTTGGGACGACTAATATGAGTAGATTAGTTTTGCAAATTCAGAGGAACGTACAATGGACTTTCGAGCTCACTTAGTAGTTTTAGAGCTCATATACTATCACTCATATACTCTATTGCGTTAAGACAGCCGTGTTCTGATAGCAAGTGGGTACTTTGATGGTTCATGAATTTTTTAAGAAGTGAGAATCTTGCATTTTTTTTTAATTTTTTTCAATGTTATCTTTAAAATTATTTTTTTTACCATATTGTTGGTATTGATGATTATTAATTCAATATTTTTAAACAATAAGTAAGAAAATTACAAATAAAAATAGTCTTCCATCGTGGGAACGACCGGCATCGTTACCCAGTTCTCTACTAATTTCGTTAATATAACCTGCCTGAAAAAGTACTTTACGAAAAATAAAAAAAATAAAACAGACAAATTCCCCCGTACTCACTTATAATTCAATTAATTAATATACTTAGTGATTTTTTCTATAACTTACTACAGGCTCCATAGAAGCTTCGACAGCTTTTACAATTATCTTTCTCTATCTTTTTAAAAAAAAAATTACATTGTAAAAATGTGCTGAAAGCATGGGACTGGATTTTTTTAGATGCTGCAATCAAATATTTGTTTGATGCATTTGCTATTTTATTCAACAATGAATTATTTTTTGTAATATGTATAAAATTATCCTGCGAAAGTTTAATATCTTTTAAATAAAATATTTAAAAAAAAATTTGATATCACAAATGTTACTCTTCCACACATTCACAATAGACAGCGACAGCAGACCCAGATACAATTTTGATAAAATGGAATGATTTATAAAATGTTTTCCTAATATTGTTTTCACGTAGTACCTACTCATATACTATATCAAATGGAATGTTTAATAATATTGCACTAAATAATTTTTTTTTGTGTATAGCGCGACATATGGCGCATGCCAGTCTAACGCAGAGGTGTAGCCTGAACGATGTCCCCCACGGGCATTCGAAAATTTACGGAGGCTGCGAATGCATATGTCGGCCGGCTCGGTGCACCTTCACATTGTATTTATTATATAACAAATCTGGTTTGAAACTATGAGTGACGCCATACATTGGCAGGAAAGAAGTAAGAGGGAATCTTATTAGAGACTTCCATAATTTTACTGCCTATTTTCAAATTTGACAAATATCGGCCCCACCCTAAATTGTATGTGTGGTTTGTAATGTACCTAAATGTATGTGCTTGAATACGGGTACTGTATATGGGTATAATTGCTTTGACACAGTTTGCACTTCACTTTTGTCATTTTCTTTAGTATAAAACTCACAGACCACAGATTTTCTATTTGGTCTTGGAGCCATTATTTAAGTCTACAATAATGTTTCCTTAATTAATTTTAAAACAATAATAAGTGACTAATCTTGGACAGGATTGAACTGATCCTGAATCCTGGTCAATTGAGTTCAACTGCCTTGCGGCGGCAGACAGCGTCACCCACTCGCTCGACTCGAGTGCACTGTGTGAATGTAAATCCGAGTTGATGAACGAATACAAAATACTCAGCGCCTCGCGGCCTCGACAGACTGACTGACAGCAACACCGACCGAATAAAGTCAAGTAAACCGACTCGAGTTCAACGAGTGGCAGACCGTACGGCTCCGGCTCCGTACGCGAGTCCGACTTGGTTTCGCTCCGAATCCAACTTAAGTTGACTCGTTTTAGGCTTAACTCGAGTCATACGAGTATTATCACTCGACTCAATACAACACTGAGTGTATCCCTACACTGTATTGCACAATGCAGGCAAAATGAGCCTCAGAACGTGAAGAGGCCGACGGTTGGCCTCAAAGATGCCTTAATTTTACCGTTAAAGCATGCATTTGTTAAAAAACTCCGAAATTTGCGTTAATTTTAAGCTTCGATGTCAAGGAAGCGTTTGTTTGTTGAAAAACTCCGAAAATTGCGAAAATCCGAATATTTATTTATTATTATAATTTTTTTTTGATAATTAATAAATAATTTATACAGGCATACATACCATCAAGAGTAGGCAGAGACAATAGAGCGCCATATAACACGTTCCTGACATACATCCTTTGCTTCCTTCAATGTCATACATCGCTTCATGCAGGCTCGTCGGTTGCAGGTGGTGTTGATGTTGTATTTTATGAAAACACTGTAAATGCATTTTTGGGATCTGGAAGCACTGCTCCATAGTCTCATTCTTACTAGAGCATAAAGCAATCGCCATATTTTGATGAACAGATTCCATCCCGATCCCAAGCACTGCCCGGTCCAGACACCTTAGGAGGATGTTGGGTAGGACTCCCTTTGCGCTTTCAACTCATTTTTTAGTATTTTCTTTGGTTCGCGGTACATTTTCAAAATTCCTTAGTGCTAAACTACGTTAACAAGAAGCTCCTGTGCAAAATTTCAGAATTTTAAACCCCTCGGTTTATGCTGTGCGTTTTCTGTCAGTGAATGAATCAAGTAGTTTTATTAAGTAGATTGACGGCTTACCACAGTTTTATTAGCCCACTTTCTTGTCAGTCTGTTTGGCTTTTCTGTACAAATTTTGCACTTGATTTTAAACTAACTTCCCGATGAGCTGGAGACTTGAAACTGTTAACATAACCCAGATCTGCATGACAATGCAATATTAACGAAAAAGCAGAAAACGTAAAAAAAAAATATTTAGGGCATTTTAAACTTGGTCAATAAAAAAACACACAAAAAATTTAATAAATAGTCCCACATACATAGTCAACACACTTTCCAATGAAGGAACGTACCATCGGACCCATACCACGGGACCGATTTGAGGGGAGGGAGGGGTTTGTCAAAATACCACTCCTCTATCATGTGGTATTTCAAAATATAGGTAGTTTATAAAGACTGAGTTGCGGAGTAGCCTAGTTCAGGGGTGGCCAACCGGTCGATCGACCGGTCGATCGCGGCAATTGGTCCAGTCGATCGCGATAAGACAAATAATTTTCGATATTTCTGTTAAAAAAAAATATTATTTATTACTTACTGCTCAAACAATTGCGCACCGCCCAGCGCCACCAGCGTAATGTTTTTTTTTTCACTGAATGCGACACGTGTCAACATTAGCATTGTTAATTATCAAACTTTATCGCTCACAAAGTCTTGTCATAGTCATGCACAAGGTGGGAGTGAAGGGGAGTAGGTACTGAGTCGGAGCCTCCAGCAGCAACCATTCCATTTTGATTTGAAGATTTTATTTGAAAAATTTCAAACTCTCTTCGAGCACCCAATTATTTGATTACATTACATTAGTTTTCTTACCTTCAAGGACCCCTGCCCTGATTATTTTGGCTCAAATCTTCAAAATATTTGGTAAAAATTCGCAGGCTCGCTTCGCTTGCCTAATACCTTTCCATTACTTTACTTTCCTTCGAATGCACTGTCCACGTTATTCCTCAAGATATCTTATAAACATTTCCGGGCTAGATAATTTGATAAGATTATATTTATGTGCTTCCCTTCAAAACTCTGCCCCTGATCATTTTGGCGTAGTTCAATATATTTGATGAAAAATTTGCGGATCGCTTTGCACATTCTATTTACCTTAAAAGACAATTTGTGTGATGATTTTGGCTAACATTTTAAAAAATCCTCTTTCATAATCGTCTTTTATAAAAATTTGCAGGATCGCTCCGGTCGCCCAATGCATATCTAATTATTTCTCTTTTTATTTCTCTTTAAACGCACTGGCCATGTACGGCAAGACAGCTTCACCCACAAAATATGTGATTACTGATTACATTACATTACACCTTGAAGATATTTCACAAAAATTTGCAGGCTCGCTTCACTCGCTCAATACACATCTCATTGTTCATGGATGGCTATACAATTTCACTTTTCCCATTTTTTTGGATTTTTTTCTTTAATTAGGTTCCTATGTAATTAATTGGTCGATCGCAACGAGTTAGAAAAACGAGAAGTAGATCTCAAACACAATAAAGTTGGCCACCCCTGGCCTAGTTGGTGAGCGCGCGCCTCGGGTGTTAGTCAAGATACCTCGCTTGGTCTAAAAGTGGCCTAAAATCGGTCACCTGATATATGTACGTTCAATAAATACTTACAACTTATAATACTTTGTGTAAAATTACCGGGCACCCCAGTGCCAGGACGAAAAATACCGTCAGGAAACCTATACACTAACAATATGATTGTGTTATTTATTATACAGGATGACTGGAAGAGATTGTCTCCGGTAATAAGTCCGCATTCTGCGAAGCAGAAAAGCCTATATATATATTTAATAGTGTTGTGCTGCTTTCCTACATCCATAGAGGATGTTATATTAGTCATAATGGACAAGCAAGAAACGAGTACAGGTAGTTTATGCTTACTTACGTACGGGAAAGTCTGGCCGTACTTGAAATTTGCTTTTAGCTAGAATAATTAGTCGCGCAGCGTATCTAAAAGGCTGTGACGTCACTGCGAAGTACATTTCGCAGAGACAGATAGACATGACAGACAGGCGACAGAGAGAGATACCTACACATAGCGCGCGGCCTACTTGTCAGCCTTTTGGATCTGGGCTGGGATTCGTAGGATTCACCTCGCGTAAGAAACCAAAGAGAATCCAATCATTAAGTATAGAACTGTCAAAAATGGTGAAAAGTTTTCACTTGGTGAGTATTTTGTATGGAAACTCATGTGAAATAATCTCGGGTGAATTCTAAGAATAACCCCCGTGGAATCAGCAACTGTAAAAGATGTTAGCAGAAAAACTATCACATCGTTACCTTCTGTTTTTTACGCGGTCCCGTGCGGACAGCGAATGACAGACTATCAGACCGCCGCGAACCTTGCTCGCAGTGAGCCAGGTCCGGGCTGAGTGAAGGGTCCGCAGAAGTCGACGACGACTTTATCTCTTGAGTACAAACTCTTCCTTGGCCTATTGCATGTCCTCGTTGATCTCGACGCCGTCACCAGGCTGGGTGCTTGTGACGGTGGGGCTGGACTAGCATCCAGCCCCTGACGGCTGCTGCTAATTTTGAAGTCTCTCTAGGGCCGGGGCTGCTAGGTTCTCCAGAAAATCTGAAAAGGCTGAAATAGAGTCCCTACCGCTCGGTGCTGGAACTCTGGGCCGGCTTCCTCCTGGGTCCGGGGGCGTTGAACTCGCTGGAGTGATGGAAGTTCCCTCCTCCGGTTTGAAGCTGGAGGAGGGGAACACGAACGGGTGTGTGAGTATCGACAGAGGCCTCCTGAGGCGCGCTTTGAGTGGGTAGTCGCAAGCGCTAGCGATGCGGGAGTTCCCATCTACGTTGTGATGGTACCTAGGTGCCTCCTTGGCCATTCGCAGGACCTTGTGTTGCCTGACCCTTAATTTATTGATCAGTCCTTTGTCTGCATGTGCCCATGCTGGTGCGGCATAGGTCATTACGGGTCTAATGCAAGCTTTGTAAACTGTCAACTTATTTCCATGTGATAGCTTACTCTTCATATTGAGTATAGGCGGCCACAAATGCGCGCCGCTCTGGTCGCTAAGTTCTTTATGTGACTCGCGAACGTAAGGTTCATGTCCAGCGTGACATCCAGGCCTTTTAGATACATTGTGCGAATAGTAAGAAGTCCATCACACATTTTTCAGTATAAATTTCTTACAATAAAATTTTATTAGTGAATACATGATTTTGTACTTAAAATTCTTGGGTTTACATTAAATTTTATCACATAATAACTGTAAACCATACTGCAAACTCTCTTGTATAATATTATTCTTTGGTTGTATATAATTTTATTGTTATACAAATACAAATATTACGATAAACAAAGTAAGTGTGAACAACATGCATGCACAGGTAGGCACCAATTTTTTTATGCGTACACAGGGTTTCTAGAGTCGCAAAATTAAAATCCAAGTTGCAAAATAAGTCTCCAAATACAGTATTTAGTTTTTTGTCGTGCAAACAAGCTTATAAGTGGCCCAATTTGTGACAAGTGGCCCAATCTGGCAACCCGGTGCACACTTCACAGTGAAATATATATGCGTTGATGGGACTAATTTTATATGCACAACGGTATAGCACTCCCTAGTGGACGAACTGCAAACTACTCTGCTTCCCATGCAAATCCTGAGAGATCTAGATGAAAGATATGAACGAACTAACTCTTAATAGACATACAGAGACTTAACGTTCTACTCTTGTACAGAAGCAGTAATTACTGCGGCTAGGGTGACTGACACCAGGAAGTTATGATACGTGGCAAATGCGCACAACTTTTTGCATTCATACAGAAGTAGTATGTAGAAGAAGAAGAAAGTATGAAATTGGTGACACTAGCGACATCCAGTTTTGTATCATTACTTGTTGGTCGATCTATATCTTCACCGTAGAGACCTAGTTGAATATATATGAATTGCAACATGTCAGCGTACACAATCTATGCAAATCTCTTGACAGTGTTTATGATTTTTGGATTTTATGACGTGCCAACTTGCTGACGATTCAACAAAAAGTTCTAATCTCTGTTGAGCGACGAACTTTGTTTAGCAAACGTAAATCACAAGACCAAAGATAATATTGTAATATAATTAAATAAATCACTTAAGAAATTTTATGTATGTGATGCAGGAAACTTTAATATCCGTAAACTTACAAGCATCCTAGTAAACTTGTAAGCGTCCGGAAATTTGTCAAACAGCTTTTGCATTTACATGCATACATTTTAGTAAACTTACAAGGTTCTAAGTCGCTGCCAGGAAATTTGTGACGGAGGGTGTGACGCCAACGCTGATTGGCTAGAGCCGTGCGTGCCTTGTCATCTCCTGACCCGTCCGCATGCAAATCAATGCTGGCATTGCAACATATTCTTTTGTCAGATATCACATTATTCATGTGGTCTAAAAAAAAAAACGTTTCCTGAAATCTCTCTGTAAAAATGTAAACGCAAAAAACTGTTTGACTAATTTCCGGTTACAAGTTTCCTAGGACACTTGTGAGTTTACAAATTTTACAACTTTCTGACGACATATTCTTTGCGGAGTAGCCTAGTTGGTCAGCGCACGCCTATTACTCGAGGGTTTGTGAGTTCGATACCTGGTATGCGCACATTTTTTCTGGATTTTAAAATCTCGGTTAAAATTACAGGATGTAACTTATTAAATTGTGTGCAAAATTACAATGCGGTGAAGTAAAACACCGTGAGGAAACCTATACACTAACAATACGAATGTGTTGT
>WYDE02202030.1:0-10157 GCA_009867175.2 Adela reaumurella
GGCTCGCTCCATGGCTCGCTGGGCGACACGGAGCTTATGGGCTATGCCAGCCGTTAGAGCCCACGTTTCACATCCGTTACGTTTCACATCCGTCCCACGTTTCACATCCGTCTAGGAAACCTATACACTAAAAATACTAATGTGTTGTAGTGTATAAAGGTTGACTGGAGATATTTCCCCCGGGCAATAAGTCCTCCTTCTGTTAAGCAGAAAAGTCTGTATTTATTTATTTATTATTATGCCACATGAGATAGCGAAACATTAATAAATTAGTTACATAATTTTTGGTAGAGTGAAAAATGATGGACCACCTAGACTCGTCACACTCCCGACTGTCCGTGCTGAAAGCTGACGTGGGCGCAGCCTATCGTAGGAACTCGGACCACGTCAATTACCGAGGTCCGACGCGTGCGCCGCGGACCGGGCGCTTCTTGCCACCGCAAAAAATGTTCACCGCAAATAAATCAATCGCAAAAAGGTTGAGGGCATCTCTTTAAGGGAGAAATGTTAACAAAGTGAACGTGTTGGATGGAAGAACGCTCTTTTAACGGGAGAATAGGGAATGTATGTCGTCCAAGCTGTTGTTAAGGAAACACCCGATACGGGAACACACGAATACTACGTCTTAGCAAACAAATAACAAGTATATGAATATGTACTTGTGAAACAAGTTCAAATATTCTCCTCCATGTACAGTCTCGAGTCCTTCAAGAGAGGCGTGAATTGGCATCTGTAAGGCCTTCATGGCATTCGCGACCCCCGCTAAAATCAAATGTCCGTGGGCTTTGTAAGTCACCTTCTGGGTGGCTCGGCGCCATATGTCGCGCTCGCAATAAAAAAAAACATTCAATATCAAAACCAACGAAAAATAACCGAATATCACCTAAAAAGAAGGAATCTCGAGCAATACAACCGTCATTAATAACATTTAGTTAATCGTATGAAAAAAAATAATTTATAATCAATCGAACTAAACACTTAATGGCGGAGTAGGTAAGTACCTCTGTAAAGGTTAATATTATTTCAAAATGAAAGCGTAATGATTCGCCATTCAATTCTTACGATGTGCGTCCATAATATGAACACCTTGGAGGTAAGCTCGGTAACATCTATCAGAGATGTGCCCATGAAAGTAGTAATGAAGATACCAATCTACATGTTCGCATTTCGCAACGGTGATTGATCATTGTCGAAGAAAGAGTCATCAATAACACGGACAAGAATTAATTAAGCCGACTGCTAAGTGAGATACCAAACTGTCAATTAGACAGGTTATTTGACTTTTCTTCTCGCTACATTCTAGGCCACTGTAGCAGGTGGACAGGTTGAAGCTTGAAACGGTACCCATGCGTTTGCTATTTTAATATCTATTGCTGATATTAAATAAAGAAGACTAGTTATATTTTGACTTGGCTTAGCTAATTTTTAATTTCAGTTGTTAAATTTTTAAATATGGTGAAAACCTGTCTGATTTTGTAATGTCAGCAAATTAAACTGCAATCATTTCTTTGTATCAAAACGAACTGGAATCCGAAGTTTTGTGTCACGAAAAATCGGGGAAAAAATCAGAATATATCATAAAATATTATGGGATTTCACTTTTTTCGATGCGAAAGCGGAGCTTGAGCACAGTCTTTCATTTAGTTTGTTTACAGTGCTCGATTTTGTTAGTTCATGTCAGGTGAATTTTGCGATTTTTAAAAATCGATGGATAAAAATATCGAACAAAGAGTTTGTCTCTATATAAATTCTAAATATCTAAATAAATTGTGAAGTAAATTGTCTCAAATTTTGCATCGCGAATGGAATTTCGTGTTCCGAGTTGCTGAAAAAGTTACAGAAAGCTTATGGTGAATCGACCTTATCAAAAACACGTGCATCTGAGTGGTACGGTGCATTCAAAAGCCGTCGAGATGTGGTAGAATATTTGCCTCGCTCCGGTCGGCCATCAACGTCTTCAACTGAAATTTACATAGCTAAATTGAAGGAAAAGGAAGTGAAGGAGTGGTCACTGAGAATCCTCAGTGACCATTTCCTCCTCGCCAACCACTCAAAACCACGCAAAATTCTATCAAAAGTCAAAGTCATGTTGACGGTTTTCTTTGAATATCGCGGTGTTGTGCACTCGGAATTCTTGCCAGAAGGTCAACGGTAACTGAAGAATACCTATTATATGAGCGTTATGCGGCGTTTGAGAGCGCAAATCCATCGAAAAAGACCAGATTTATGGCATGAAAATTCTTGGATTTTGCACCACGACAACGCGCCATATTACCAATGCCACCATTGTGAACGAATTTTTGGCCAAAAACTCAACAAATACCTACTATCGAACAACCACCGAATTCATCGGATATAGCTCCGGCCGACTTTTTTCTATTACCAAAACTCAAATTACCACTTCGAAGCACCCGTTTTCCGTCGACAGAAGACATAAAATATAATTCGCGGCGAGAACTGAAGCCAATTCCGGAAAACGCATTTAAAAAATGTCTTGATACTTGGATTTCTTGTTGGTGTAAGTGTATAATTTCGGAAGGGTTCTACTTTGAAGGCGATAAAATAATTTTGGAAGAATAAATAGCGTATTGTGTATTATTGACCTTTACCCGGTACTTTCTTGACGGAGTAGTATGTGTATATAGCTGCCAAACACCAATTTTCAATTTCCTAGAAGAATTGTCAAGAAAATACGCTGAAACTCTTTCAACGCCTATCTCGAGTTTCGCGAAGCCTGTTGAGGTAGGACTGGCGACATCTACCTTGTATTAGGTAAGTCGTCTCTTTAGTCAGACGAGTCAACAGAGAGCACTGCACTGGTACCAAAACTTTCAATACTTTGAGAGCTTTTGGTATGACGCATTGTAGCAAACCGCTAACTACAAGTACTCTGCTAACCACAGAGGAAAGCAAAACCAATATATTTTTTTAATTAAATGGGAAATTATAATGACTAAATAAATATGTATTGTAATATAAAGCGAACGTCATGGAGCCCCCTGGCTGGAACATCGCTAAGAAATTAGTGATTGACGTGCGGTTAGAGGCTAGACATATATGTAAGTAAAGGGTATATCCCCCTGCGATGAAGAATTTTCTTTCTTAGTGTCCGAATAGACACATACAAAAAAAGTGTGAAAATGTTGGTTTTACCTACAGTCTTAGTTTTATTGCAGAAGAGATAATATCTCAAGATGAAATTGTGAAATACATCAGTAATTCTAGCTGGAGCATCATGTAGTGAAGTCAAGATTTAGGAAGGTAAACCTTTTTTAATCACACATGAACTAACCAAATGGTGAAATAAGAGTACTTGTGGTTTATTACTACTGTGGACCGGGTGTGATGGCAAACAATACACTGGACACAAACGAGCCGAGTTACTGACTGACAAACTAATAAAACTGAACAAAATATAAATGCAATTACCATCACTTCACAGGAACGCATAAAATATGACGACTATTATTAAATGAAATTAACGTAATAAACTGAAATTACCTTTCATCGGGATTTTAATCTAACGCTATAAAAATGTGACATTTTATGATTTTTTTCATTAATGGCCAATTAGGCCATATGGAAGGTATATTACACATTGTTTTGAACGTATATCGTAAGTAGGTGTCAACAGTAGTACCCTTAGACCTCGTGGTTGTACCCAATACTAGTACAGACAGGCTGTTGCCTCCTGCTGAATTTGGGGTAAATCAGATCCGGATAACTTCATGAAGAAGAGATGGGCAAATTTCAAATTACAATCGATTGTCGAATTATTTGATTGGTGGGCATTATTTTTTTTTCAGTTGGCTCCCTGCCCAATAATTTATTTCCATGTACAGTCTCGAATCCTTCAAGGATATGAATAGGCATATGTAAGGCCGGCATGGTATTCGCAACCCCGCTAAAACCAAATGTCCATGAGCGTCGTTACTCACCTTTTGGGTGGCTTGTCGTCATATGTCGCGCTATCAATAAAAAAAATCTAACTGTTATTGTAAATGTAAAAATGTTTAGTTTTTACTAAAAAAAAATTTAATTTTCTTATTGTTCAATATCATTTCCCATTATTTGTGCAATCAAGAGAATGACAATAAAAATGTGACGTATCTGGTTCTGAGGGGTACAGGAGGAAAAAGCCTGTTTGTACTACTCTTGGGTTGGTTGTACCCATGGATTAAAAAGGATGGATTATTCATTCCCGCCCACAGCAAAGAGGAATCTCCCTCTTGAGCATGGGCTATCAGTGTCCCTGGTTACCCCGCTCGCCTATATATGAGTTATCTATCCTTTTTAATTCATGGTTGTACCCCTCCTAGCGAGGAAGACCGAAGGCAGAACTGCGTACAATTTAAATTTTGACAATTCCAAACCAAGATGAAACTTGGAGAGAGGAAGGCCAAGCTGCGTGCAGTTTACCACATCAGTTGCGTCTAGTTATCGTTTCACAGTTTCAATTTAGGAAAAAATTAGAGCAACACCGAATGCATTGAGCAACTTCGTACAATTTACCATTTCACAATTCAGACGAAAAAGAAACTTGGAGTGAAACCGAAGGCCAAACTATTTGAAATAAAAAATAATATAAAATTGCTAAGATGTAGCATATTTTCTTTAACTACTTAGGCCCCTCATGCGCTATTGTGATAATATATAGGTACCTTATTTTAATCATCAGCCGACAGGCTATGTTAAACAGATCGCGATCGAAATCCGTTCAGTTGTTTTTACGTTATGCAAAAACAAACAAACAGTACAGACATACAGACAGAAATTCTACGAACAGTTAATTTTTCGGGTCCTATATCCTACAGGATGTCCTAAGAATACTATTACGTCAATATTAAAGCAATGTACAGACTCGCCATTTGTACTCCTATATTATATGTATAGATATTTCATAAATTTTACATTATAGTTAAAAATTCCTCTACTACTACTAATTAGGTAGGTACGTAGGTACCTAATTAATAATAAATTACTTCCAATTTGTCTATTAGTTATTTTTTACCTAAATATATTTCTTCACCAAAGTTTCCCGACGGGTTCTTTGGAAAATATGGCACTGCGCGACGTACAGCTGAGGCATGGCTTTTTCATACTTCGTTACGTTAGGGGCCCGTTATCTTCCCGCCCGCGGCAATGCACAAGTAAGTTGAGCAAATGTCAACGAGGGTCGAACCCTTTAATGAATTTTTACGCTGAAGCTAATTAAAAAAAAACGTCCGAGGGTTCCGTCAGTTTTAACCGGATAATTGCTACACAATAACCGGTTAACCGCTCCTGTCACTCGCGTGTCCGCTCAATGGAGAGTCCATTTGGGTTACATGGGGGTTTATTTTATTTGCACGCTCGTAAGTTTTTGTTGGTTTTGTTATTCTTACTTGACCAATTTACCTTATGTATTTGTTGATATTTTAGTTACGTATCATGAAGAACCAATCTTTCAATTATACAAAATACAGGCGTTCTTAGTACCACTCCCTGTTTTACTTATGTAGATGAGATTTCTATATTTTTTTTATATTATTTTCTCTGTTTTGTGTCCTCAGAGCTTAAGTGTCTGCGTCCGGTCGTTTACTACATAAAATGCAGCGTACTTCATCATCACATCACGAAACATCAGCGTGGGAAACGTCTGTACTCGAACTTCCAACATCGACAGAAACACTTTCAAGTAATTGTGCGAACTTGGTGGACTCTCAGCAAAATATTGGCATATTCATTCTAATAAGTGTTGGAAAACATGACAACATTGTGGCAATGGCCGGCGGATTATCGGGCGTCGTCGTTGTCGATATCGCAGGCTTTATTCATAAAGAGAAGGAGACGCGACTGGGATCCGAACGTCAGGCGCACATAAGCCTCGAGACAGTGACTTTCTCACGCCGCCCGGCGCGGCGTTCATTCCACGCCATCGCCGAATATAAAGTCTACATTATGACTCCGCTTAACGGTAAAACTGGAATCGAAGATGAAAATTATATTATAGACGATTTATCATAAAAAGTAGGCTCCGCACTTAAACACAGCCGTTTTAACAAATGGTTGTGTCGCGGCTGCGTCGCGTCGCGTCGCCTCGCCATCAGCGCGAGAGATGTGTTCGTTACGTTTAAGTCTATTTCATTAATATCTGTTACGTCTCACTGACGACTTTTTATCGGCGCCGAACGTGAATTATCGGCCTGCCTGAGTAATGGTTGTTTTTTAACGAGTGCAAAGGTTAGTAATGAAATGAACATTTGAAAGATTTATAAATCATACTTAGGCGCGTAAACGGAATGCGCAATATATGTATGGCTGCGTATAGTAGGTACATGAAAGTAGATTTTAATAAAAAGAAATTGGTAAAGCGAAATTAATAATAATACAAAATACCTTATGTATACGTAGTAGAGTGTCAGATTAACTGAGAAGGCAAGAGCTCGCCTCTCAAGCGGATGGTCCAGATTCGAACCCCAATGGGAGCACAATATTTATTACTTTAGAATTTGCCCTAAATGGCTGCTAAAATTCCGGCGAAGGAAAACATCACGAGATATATCGAAAAAATTTAATAAACTTTTATTTAATTGTTTTTAACACTCTGCAAACCACTATGGTGATATTCATAATAGTTGCATGTTTCGGCACACCTGCATAATAATCATGCATCTGATTTTTATAAGAATTTTTGATAAGTTTTCCTTAGCAGAACGAGCGTCAAAAATTCTGTGACATCCAGACAGACAGACACGTAGCGATTCCATTAAGGTCCCTTTAAAGGGCTTTTTTGATACGTCTCCGTAATATTAGTTTAGTAGTAATATGATGTATGGGGACGTGTGATGTCTGTATTCCCACTCATTATGTATGCTAGTTGTTATTGTTGTAGTTTTCGTCTGCTCAGTGAGTCCCCGTGGATCTATCTCAACGAAATTTTGCACACAGCTCTCCTTGTGACCCTTAGAAGGAATCGGAGACCGCATGCTGTGCACGGCCAGTTGGCTCCTCTAGCGAGAGCCTATTATCTCTTGTAAGTTAATTTATAGTGATGTATTCTTTATTACAACACAATATAGGTAAATTTGCTTTAGCACTTCTAGACGAATATTGCTCTTCAGCCATGGTCCTCATACCCAATATTTCATAGGTCGAAGAGGCTATGAAAAATAAGTCGTGTTTTCTGTCCAGTTCAGTGTAGCCTGCTCGATTTGAGGGAAGCGCTGTTATGGCACCTACCTAATTCACCAAGGTGTATTAGACTGACATTACTTTCACCAAAAACTGGTGCATTAGTTGATGTAGCCATCCGTGTCGAACTTTATGAAAAAAAAAAATTTTAAAATAAATAAATAATAACATAGTATGTCAGATTGGCCGAGCGGGCAAGAGCACGCCTCTCAAGCGGGATGCGCGGGTTCGATACCCACTGGGAGCATACTATTTACTTTAGAATTTGTGTTAAATGGCCGCTGACACTCCGGTGAAGGAAAACATCGCGAGGAAACCGACTTCCGAGCCGGTTGGTCACTGTGGAAGTGTATGACTAAAATCCTCTTATATCATGTAAATGAGAGAGGCCCGTAGCCAGCAGTGGGGCGAATAAAATGGCTGCAAAAGGAATATTTTTTATGGTACCTGGCATGGGAGGTTACGCCGCCGTACGCCACGCACGAAGTAACTGTGTACACCTGGGGTAAGTATTTTTGACCCGTCTGTAGTAAGTATGACGGGTATATAGTGTCTTCTTTAATGACTTAAAAACATCTAATATAATTTTGCAAAGATGTGGGTAGTGATACAGATTAATACGTCGGGTATCTTTAATGAATGCATAATCGTAGCCCGATGACGTAGATATTGTTTGTTTTCTGCAGCCCTTCAATTTACTCGATCACGCCTTTCATAAAAATGCCCCATTTTGTATAGAAGCTACCTTTTCTAGAATTTTCCAGGAAAAAATGGGTTATAGTAGCCTATTAGACTCAGGATAGGTTGACGAACTGCAAAATATAAGAGAAACGGTTAGTGCGGTTTTTGAGAAACTCGACTTCATACAAAATATTTGTATGGCAGCTACACACACACACGCGCGTATTTTTTTTTCTAACTTACTTTTTTTGGATCGTTGATCGATGTATACCTCAGGTCAGTCGAACTCTCAATTTCGAAATTTCACACGATCACAATACTTCCTTTCTCCGTACAGTCGCTCGAAAGTAATACATAATGCAGACGGATCCTCGGGCACAGCTAGTTAAGGATAAAAGTAAATTTCTTAGAGGTAAATAAATATCGTACGTCGTAGTTATTAAAAAAAAATTAAGTAAGTATCTGTAATCAAACAATTTTTTATTCAATCAAGTGCTTTACACTCAAGAGACCATCAAGGGAGTAAGCAGCTCATTAAAACTCAACCAGGCCGATTTGAGATTTACATGTTTTATAAAAACAATCTTATATATATATATATAAAAATAATCTTAATCTTAAACTTTCAGCACAGAATTTGATGACGTTACAATCTTATATCAATGTTTTGGGGTCTCTTAATAAAGAGGTTGTGAGCTCGTGACCTAGTAGTTAAAAAAGTGGCGAAATGTTGCAAAATTACTCAATCGAGGAAGAAAAAAAAACTGTCCAAAAACCTAAAAGAATTTATCAAATGATTTGACGAAAGGCTTACGAAAGCGATTGCCTCCGGCAACAAGTCTGCCTTCTGCTAAACACAAGAGTGTATATTTATTTCTTAGTGCCATCATATCAACATATTACAACTTAAGCTACAGCAAGAAATGAAGTTATCTATCACAAACGCACATCCCACATTGAACTATTAATTAATACACCTTTTTCTGATTCAAAGAACTCTCGATGCTGTGGTTACTTGTGGACGCAGAAGGCGCGATGAAGGAAAGGTTGGTGAGGTAAGTAAGGTAAGGAGTGCATTAGACTCTGTCTGCGCAGACGCAAGGAAGGAAGGGCGTGGACATATTTCACGGCGATGACAAACTCGCGACGACACATTTACAATACGCGTCTCCATTGTGGCTCTACAATGCTTTTCTTGAAACAATCGCGGCCTGCTGAATATGCATGGAGGTGTGCAATTTGGAGAGCGCCAACTCGTAATGACAATGTGGTTAAATACCTCTCGCTCGGGCTTGCCATGCATGCGGCACGCGTCCTCCGCGCCGTGCCGCGTCGCGCTGCCCCGCACCGCCAGTCAATACCGGAGGTGTATACCTACATATTTAAACTTAAGTAAACTGGCACAAGTCGACGTTTCGTCCGCTACGTCACGGGCTCCTTCAGGAACTACGAGAATTCCTGGAGCCGACGACGACGTGGCCCGCGCCCGTCATACGTCTAACTGCGTAGTGGGCGAGGCGTTGGTTTGTTGTTGCGGAGAAGTCTGGTTGGTAAGTGCACGTCTCTTGCACGAGAGGTCTTGAGTTCGTTACAGCACAGTTTTTCCGGATTTTTATTTGTCTCCGTAATTACAATGCACCCCGATGAGACAACCCGGAAGAAAACACCGTGAGGAAATCTATACCAACAAATATGTATTGTAGTTGACTGGAAGAGATTGCCTCCGGTTATAAATCCGCCTCTCATTAAGTAGAACAGTTTATATTTTACTAATTATTTTATATGTGTCATATTAAAAATAAGTAAGCATTAATAGGTAAAAACACTGTATCTTAAAAACAATGGACACTTAGTCAAACGTTAAAAATATAAATTATTTATTTTAATTTCTTGCTTCCAATATAATAATAATATTATAATCGTTCACAATGTAAAATTAGTTTTGAATTTATTTATATATGTATACTTTTCCATTCCAAAATAGTGCCAGGTTAACGCTAGGTCCAACATAACACTATAATGCGACACTTCCTTATCGACTTCGCCTTGAAAAATTATGAAGTATATCTGCAAAATAATAATCATACATACAATACATTTTCGAAAGACACACACTAAACTAACTATAAAAAACCACAATTAAAAATAAATATCTCAAAAAAGCCGCTAGTGTCGTAGGCACACACCCCAAATATCGAGCCCAAGAAAAGCCACTTCTTAAAATTCAATTTAAATAAAATAGCTCCTCCAAAGCCCGACACGAGGGGAATGTGCCCATCACACTAGCAGCATTACCTCTCTGT
>WYDE02202051.1:0-10156 GCA_009867175.2 Adela reaumurella
CTGCAATTAAGACGAATCCAACGACACCTATACCAATTTAATACCTATGTTGTTGTAATAAAAAACAATTTTTTTTTCACATTTTTTTTATTCTCTTTTTTTGCTGACCCTATATTTTAAAATAATATACCCTATGTCACTCCTGCAATTAAGACGAATTCAACGACACCTCGTATGTAAAAATCCGTCAATCCGTTTAGGCTACAGGGCGTGACAACGAAATGGACATACATACATACATACATACAAACTATCAAACATACATACATACATACATACACTCGAAAAACATTACCCTCCTTCGGCAGTCGGGTAAAAAAGAACGCAGTTCTGCGTTCAGAAACTTACCCACTGTGATACCTGTGTGCTGTCTCTATGTCGATTCACTGGAAGTTGGAACAGATTTTTCATCTCTTTTTCTATTATCAATCCACCATTTCGTGTAAAATTGATGTAACAGTGATACAAGGTGGCGACGACTGTGCAGGGTGCGAGCAACATGGAGGTGTACGACCCTCGAGCGGATACATGGACTGCCTTCATGCAGATGGGCGTACGACGACTGCAGTTTGGAGTGGCCCTCGTCCAGAATAAACTCATCATGGTAGGAGGAAGAGACGGCCTCAAGACTTTGAATACGGTAAGCCACTTACGTTCTCTCTCTCGCATTACAAAGCTTCACTGTTACAAAACACTATCGTAGCTTTAAACGCTTATTTCTGCACCAGAAATTGATGGCTCGAATATTAACGCTGCTATAGCGGGATATGTAAATCTGCTGCATGTCCCCGTGGAATCTCTGGGACCACCTCCCCAGTCCAGGCCACCTAGTATCAGGGTTATTGCGAGGCACAACCCTATTCAGCTGACTGTCAGTAGACTGACAAATCAAACAGAGTAATTACTCGCCGTGTCAGTTCTGCTAACCCTCAAATTTATCTGTGACTTTTGTGCAAACAAATAATTTCTGTATTATCAGTATCGCCCAAAAAACATTACAAGTGTAAAATTGGGAAAGTGTCGAAATAGTGATTGCGTGAAACCACTGAGCCAACGACGCTGATATGGTAGTTCCCCAGCGGATTTTGAAGTCCCTGTGCAGGTTGACTGAGGTTGAACGATGTGGCCAGTACAAATTGGTCACTTCATGAATTGCGACCATTTCATGAAATAATTTATAATTACATGATATAATCAATGCTAAGATATGACCGTAACATATTCACGCCGGGGAGGCGTAGGTAGGTAATTACTGATCTGATGCTTGCTTTTAAACTATCATGCTATGTTCTTGTTGTTGTGTTTGTCGACATATAGCTGCCGAAGCTTTGAAACACACTTGACACTAGGCCGTTGTGCTCAGTCACCCGACTATGACTCACTGTATCCAGCAAAGTTCTTCCACAAAGCGTAGCAGCTCTTTGGGATCCTTCCACGCTTTGGGGTCCCCTCTTTCACAGTTGAAAACCCCCGCTCGAAATGTCTGCAGTTGTCTACATTTCATGACTATGTGTGTCGGTGTCTCCTCCGCTTCCAAGCATGCTCTACAGAGGGGACTGTCTAGTGTGCAAATGTTTGTTGAGTTGGCCGTGGCCTGTAAGTAGACCCACCGCCTTCCTCAGCTGTTGTCTCTGGAGTTTCAGGAGTTGTTTTGTTAACTCTGCAGTCCGTCACAGATACCCATCTTGCAGTGTGGACCAACTTGAACGCTTTCTCAGCCAGGTCTTGATTTTGTTAAAGGGTGTTGGTATGTACTGTCTGTTCCGATGGCATTGAAACTCGGGCCCGCCTTGGCGAGGTCGTCCGCCACATCGTTACTGTGGCTTCCACTGTGCCTTATCCATTGTAGTATGATCTGGTTGTCCATTGAAATGTCCTGTAGTGATAAGACCGACCCTTGTGGTACCCCTGCTGTGATAGTATGTAGTGCGGAGTAGGCACCCTCTATCCTGGCGTGCAAAGTCCTGTTAGATGGAATTCTTGTATGATAAATGCAGGACTGTGCGATGTACTGAGCTTGTATAACTTGTATATAGACCGCTATGCCAGACTTTGTCAAAGGCCTTAGCAACGTCGAAGAAGAGTGTGCCGGTGTGTTCTTTTGTTACGCAGAGCAAAAATATCTACGAAGTACACCACTATGCGGTGTATGGGTGTTTCGGGCGAAAGCCAAATTGCTCATGATGCAGAATGCCATTATCAATGACTTATTTTGAAAGTTAATCATGTACACAGAAGGATTATAGGTTTGCAGCTTGCTGGCAGGGTTTTATTCTTGCCGTGTTTCTGTAGGCTTATGACATCAGCAACTTTCCATGCCTTTGGGAAGTGGCAGAATTCTATTGAGGGATGCATTCTAGGGTTTTGCTGCTTATTTCCAGGTGGAATGCTTTGATCTATCAACTCGCAATTGGAGCACCCTTGCTGCTATGAACACTCACCGCCACGGTCTGGGGGTAGCGGTGCTGGGCGAGGGACCCAATGCACCCGTGTACGCGGTCGGCGGCCATGATGGCTGGATCTATCTCAACTCCGTAGAGAGGTAAGTTTCATGTACTTGTGTTTCATTGTGTATAAGTACATACATGAGTTTCATAGAAAAACTTCATCATAGGTACGTGCGCTTGCAATACTTTGGCCACCGCGTAAGTGTACCTCTAAATCTTTTCATATTTGTGAGCCAGGCTCGAGGCCAGCTGGGCTTGTAAAGAAAAAGTAGCTATAAAAATCGAATCAGAGAAATGTTTACAGTTAAAGCGGCTTTTAAAGTACTTCCTGCCAAGACAAATTGCCACTTGGTTCTTGATTTAAAAGTTACTTTGGGAGCACCAAACACTATTTGGAATGGTAGAGAGAAATTATTCAGAAAACCTAGATGATGAGTTTTTGTGTGAAAAGTTTTCTTCTGAAATATACTGGAATAGAAGTGCATCAGATAGTTTCAATGAAACATGAGAGCATTGGCCAACTATCGTTGTCTCAGTCTTGCCTGATCACGTGTCGTTCCTCTTTTGTCGATCCTTGATTGTGGCACTGTGATTTTGATCTCATTCTAGCCCTCACTTACCTCCAGATGATAAATGTAACCAAGAAAGGGCGACAGCTCAACTGCTTGGCTTTACTGTGCCCACGCATGCTGTATGCAGTGGGAGGTAGCGATGGAGGTGTCTGTCACATTCGGTTATTACTTCTCTAAAGTAGTTATTGTGGGACGCGATGTCGATGGTGGCGCCTATGCAGGAGCACACAGCACGAGCGGGACGGTGGTGGGAGGGTTCGATAGAGGTGTCTGTCTCGCTCGGTTGTTACTTCTCTACAGTAGTTAGTGTATGCAGGTAGGATGCGATGGCGTGTGCATAGACGACGGTGGCACCTATGCTGGGAGCACGCAGCACGTGCTAGACGGAGGTGTACACACACAAGCTGTATGCGGTGGGTGGGCGCGATTGAGGTGTCTGTCTCATTCGGTTGTTACTTCTCTACAGTAGTTAGTGTACGTAGGTTGGACCCGATGACGCGCGTGTGGACGACGGTGGCTCCTATGGTGGGAGCACACAGCACGTGCGGGACGGCGGCGCCATGTGCGCACGCAAGCTGTGTGCGGTTGGAGGGCGCGATAGAGGTGTCTATCTCGCTCGGTTGTTACTTCTCTACAGTAGTTAGTGTACGCAGGTGGGATGCGATGGCGCGCGCGTGGACGACGGTCGCTCCTATGCTGGGAGCACGCAGCACATGCGGCACGGCGGTGTGCGCACGCAAGCTGTATGCGGTGGGAGGACGCGATGGAGGCGCCTGTCTCCGCTCTGTCGAGTGCTACGACCCGGCCACGGATAGATGGGCCAACTGCTCACCGATGATCAGGCGCAGGGGAGGAGTCAGCGTTAGTAGACTGATAACAGTAATCACTGTATTAGCACAAAAATAATCAATTTTGATAAACAATTCATTCACATTTACTCTATAGGTATGTTAAACGAACGTGTTTGTCTACTACTTATAATACAATGCCTTCAGATGTGCTTTGCTTGAAGTGGTTAATAGATCTAATCACAGGTGAAAATCATTTAAGATAACATACTTCTAATGAAAGTAGAATAAAAAAAAACTAATTATAAACTAACAAATAGAGTAGTGTAAATGTGGAAAAACTAAAAGCCCTAAACTAAAGTAACAACAAATAAAAACAACATAGCACCAGTGAACTTAGACATGAACTCATCAGTTTAAATAATTCTATACTCCAGTTATCAAGTCAAATGGGGAGATGATAATTTCTTGCATTTATTTCTGTGTCGGTTTAGGTGTGTGCCGCCGGTGGCATGTTGTATGTGCTCGGAGGTCACGAAGCACCAGCTAGCGCGTCAGGAGGACGACTGTCCTGCATGGAGCGCTACGACCCAGCCACCGACACCTGGGTGATGCTAGCGAACCTCTCCTGCCCACGTGACGCCATCGGCTCCTGTCTGCTGGGAGATCGCATCGTCGCTGTCGGTGAGTAACTCAGAGCACAGCTTATCCATCACCGGCTAGCGTGCCATGAGGACGACTTTCGTGCATGGAGCACTACGACCCGGCCACCAACAGCTTGGTGATCCTGGCGAACTCTCCTGCCCGCGTGACGCCATCGGCTCCTGTCTGCCGGGAGATTGCATCGTCGCTGTCGGTGAGTAACTCAAAGCATAGCTTATCCATCACTGGATAGTGTGCCATGAGGTCTACTGTCGTTAATGGAGCACTACGACCTGGCCACCGACAGCTTGGTGATGCTAACGAACGTCTCCTGCCCGCGTGACGCCATCGGCTCCTGTCTGCCGGGAGATTGCATCGTCGCTGTCGGTGAGTAACTCAGAGCATAGCTTATCCATCACCGGATAGTGTGCCATGAGGACTACTGTCGTGAATGGAGCACTACGACCCGGTTACCGACAGCTAGGTGATGCTGGCGAACCTCTCCTACCAGCTTGACGCTATCAGCTCCTGTCTGCTGGGAGATCGCATCTTCGCTGTCAGTGAGTAAGTCAGAGCACAGCTTATCCATCACTGGCTAGCGTGCCATGAGGACGACTGTCGTGCATGAAGCACTATGACCCAGCCACCGACAGCTGGGTGATGTTGGTGAACCTCTCCTGCCCGCACAACGCCATGGGTTCCTTTCTGCTGGGAGATTGCATCGTCGCTGTTGGTGAGTAACTCGGAGCATAGCTTATCCATCACCGGCTAGCGTGCCATGAGGACGACTGCCATCTTTTCCTGTCTGCTGGGAGAACGCTTCTTATGAGATTTTTATCTGGGAAGCCATTTAAAAATATAAAAAGTAATGTAATCGTAATGTCTTAAACCTGGTAAAGGCGGGGCTGTTACAGATGACGGTGAACAGTCGAGAGTGAATGGGCCTACTTCCCCGTGTACCCTGTACGAAGGAGGCCCCATGCGTGTTTAAACATATGAATAGATTTTCTCTATTATTTCCTTAAGCAGTCGTGCCGGTGACCATCGTTGTGTATTGTTATGTTATGAAAATTCAAATATATTTCATTTTAGCGAGCATTCTATGTTGAAATTCCATCATGCCATAGAAATCATCAGCATTACTATAATTTCAGTACATTATATTTTGGATTACAAAACAAATTAACTTGATCAAAGTAATAAAGACAAAATAAAACACCAACAATAAAACAGAATAAAAAAAAAACAATATAAATAACAATATCATGTAGAGAAAAATTAAATTTAAGTCAAGTGAAAAATAAAATCATCAACAATATAACAATATTAATAACAACGTCATAAGGAGAAAATTTTTAATTTAAATTGTAGAATAAAATCGTCAACAATAAAACAATATCAATAACAACGTAATAAAGGGAAAAAAATTAATTTTAAAGATCACGATACAATAACGAGCAACATTTATCTATATTTATGTTATTTCTTTGATTGTTCAATATACAACAAAGTATGTGCATGTTTATTATAATATTATTATCACTTTCAGGTGGATACGACGGTATACAATATCTGTGCACGGTGCAGCTGTACGACCCCAGCACTAACTCGTGGAAGTTCCTCGCTCCGATGAGCTCCGGCCGCGCCGGCGCCGCCGTCGTGTTGGTGCCGAGTCCGCGCCGCAACTCGCCCGCCGCCTCACCCTCCCACCCCCTCGCGCATGCCTCCTAGCCGGCGTCCGCGGCGTACCTTCCATACCACTCCTCCGACGATGAGAGCTATTGATTGTATGCCATCACGTCCGTGTATAGATTTTAGAGACAGATGCTCGTTTTCATCAATTTTGTATTGTTCTCATGTAGCTATGTGAGAGTCAAAAATTTTACACTGTGAGGTGATACAATTTGAACAGATCGATTAAATAAATATTCATATCATTTACGATTCAATAGTGACAGAACATACATTTGGGAGACGGGTAGGTAACGTGATTAAATTAAAATGTGATTTCTCAAAATATCTGTCAGGCGCCACAGATTTAGCTCAATTTGTACGTATCGAGGCTTTATTGCAATCGTAATTATTGATGTAAAAATAAATTTAGGATAGTTTGTGCTTCGTGTACAGCAAATAGTTACTCTCAATTGAATTAATATTGTCCGAATCGATCTGTAGATCGAATAGTGAATTATTAAGCAGTATTATCAATGTATTTGTATTGTAATCAATGTAGACTTAATGTTTTGTATTGTATACGCATTTACACGTGTCTTTTATGATCACCGATCTCTATAGTTCTTAAGCCCGTGGAAATTTATTTACGAAAAAGGTTACCTTTCCTCACTATATACTTGTTATATATTATGCTCTAGTAATCACAAAAAAATTGTCTTAAAAGTCGTAAATGGCTGTAACAATGTGACAAAAACATTTTTTTTTTCAAAATTTACCATGACGTTTTTTAATTTTTATGATCATTTGTTTAAAAAAATACTAGTTATGGACTATGGAATACTATATAACTATATAACACCATGCAATATGACCATACAAAGTTTTAAGACCAGTTGTATTTCAGTGGAATTTCTTAAATTTGCTCGAATTTCAACTGGTCTTAAAACTGTATATGGCCACATGCCACGCTCTTGTGGTATTTGAAATTAAAAGTATAACATAAAAATAAAGAAAAAAGAAATTACCTCAAATGTAAATAAAAAAAAAATTTAATTTGCCACATTACATAATTATATTATGGTTACGGCCATTTGCGACTTTTAAGCCAAATTTTTGTAAGTATTATAATATACAATAGTTTCCTAGTGGGAATCGGTAACCATTTTCGTAAGTGAAATGTCCACGGGCTACTATTGGCGTCTTGTGAAACTGTCGACTGAGACCCCGAAGGAAAACACCTCGGTTATAAGATCGTACTATCGACTGTCGAAAAGTATTTGTGCCAAATAGTTGTCGAATGATGCATTCCTCGTGCGCTTGCTGAGCAATGCGCAGGGTCTCGTAAGATATATTAGTGTGTAGCTCTGTGATCTATTAGTGTGTAGTCAATTATTATGCATCAGTACCGGACCTATAATGTTTTAGAGGTGGGGCAAGTACTTTAACTTGCTCAATTTTATTAAAAAAAATTTATAACTTTAGGACATTTTTTTATACAATCAGAAATTCGAATGGTTACAAAAACATTGAGTGATTCGCAGGCAGATAACTAAAATTGCTGCCTCACCAAGCAATAATGCTGAACGTAATTTGTACTAATAGGAAAACCTGGGAAGACTCAAATGAGGTTCAATCCAAAGTACTGGAAAAGGTTTTACTCACTGGACTGAGGCCGTTTCTTTCAGACCTAATACTTGAAAGCCAGTTTGATTTTAGAGAACGACACGCTACTGTCGAGCAGGTACACAGAATAGTGAGCACCGTTCACTCGCCCTGGAACACAAGCAGTACTGGATATCAGCCAAGTCCTTGGACAAGGTATGTCATCCGGGACTGCCGACTTGTCCCGCCTCCTAGATCCGGTACTGTCGTCCATTTATAAGTCGTCTTTTAAGATTGAAATATTTTTTTTTTTCAAATTCTCATTCCACAGAAAAGTTACATATGTAAACTTGTGAAAAAAACGGTAATTTTCCTATTTATCCTATTTTTTTGCATTTTTTTTTCACGATCTTCCAGATTTATGAAGTCTTCTATTATGTGTGTTGGTATTGTGAAATTTATTTCAAACTATATTTTTATAAATTTATTTTTACAGTAAGTAGTTTGTAAATTTTTAAATGAATTATAATCCTAGGTGTAAGTAAGGTAAGATCAGGCTGTGTTACATCTTTGTAGAGAAAAACGTGAGAAGCGGAGTTTCGTAGGTTCCCTAGAATAATGTGAACTGATTTTTGATAGACTGAAGATTGGCAATGTAGAAAAATTCACTTCGACATAAACTATTGCAGTTCGAGAGGTTAATTTCCTATAATAATTATTTTCGTACCTAGTCTGTAATTTGCAAGTTGAAGAAATGCGATCAGCTCATTTAGGTAACATAGAAAAACTCAAACTTCACATGAGAACCCAATCGGAAACGGTGTCTTTAGATCTCGAAAATTTTATAAGTAAACTAAAAAATATGAATGAGTTTAAGAATCTTATATAAACTGTGTTTTTTTTAAATTTCCAATTAACTCCGATGACTTATTGTCGTAGAATCGTAGAAGTGTCTTATTGTCAACAAGAGCGTAGTAGTACTGTGAGTAGGCATGTGTTGATGAACGCTATCTCTTAATTGCACTTTGTTCAACATTGCAATGATTGCAAGGTGCTTTCTCTCTGAAAGAACATTTATTACTCCTTCGCACAGAACAATTGGCACAATGCGACGGAAGCGCCGCGGCGCATAGAGATATTTTTGCGTTTTGCTTTTGAGAAGCTTCACACCGTC
The DNA here is from genome assembly GCA_009867175.2 of Adela reaumurella. Lineage (NCBI taxonomy): Eukaryota > Metazoa > Arthropoda > Insecta > Lepidoptera > Adelidae > Adela > Adela reaumurella. Next base: position 8,900 of record WYDE02202051.1, read on the forward strand.
GATGGACTGACCGGACGGACGGAACTGAATGAAGCAGTCCGACTATTGTAGCCTTATCACTCAATGACTATTTGTGTAAGAGAGAAGCGAGAAGAAAGAGAAGACACCTTGAATTAGTTGCAATAATGAATGGACTGCAGATTCTTATACTTGTTTTGTATGACTTTGTGCACTCGGGTGCATTGAAACCGAATAATTTTACATTTTTATTTTTATTTTCATTTTTACTTTTTCAGAAACTACATGAGCATTTTCATAAAATCTTTTGATTGTTATACAAGTAATAATAAGGTAAAGTGAATTACCCTTTTATGTCGCCTTAGTCCAATCGCATCGTTTTACTTATTTGTAAGTCGCCTATTTACAGATAAGTAAAACTTTTGAATTCAAATGCAAACATTTGGGGTGATTAAGTTTTATTGCATCTTTATGTTTACTGAGTAAAGGTCCGAAGATAACTAGTATGCATATTGTTTATCTTGGTGCCTTTTAATTTTGGGATTTTTCCGTTTGATTGTAAAGATGATCATGTGGAGTGCAATATAAATTTGGCAATATATTAAATATCTAAAACTGTTAGGAAATTTACTATTTTTGTCGTAGTATTTGTAAGTAGTAAACTGCAGACAGACACTTGATGTAAAATATGTATAAGTTAAAACTAAAATAAACGGTATACAGTATAATCTGAAATATCTTCATCATTCAAATAAATAATGCATGACGTACATGGTATTCACAAAGTCACCGTTATAGTTTAGCACGGTATTAGAATGGTGTTCTGGAATAGTGAATGGTGTAGAGTTGATTAAGTGATCTCACATAGGCGGAGAAGCCAAACCTGAAATAATTTTAAGCTAAAACAGCCATTTGGTAACAGCATTATTTGGCAAGATTTTTTCATTTACATTTGTATGCACCTCTCCTTAAATAATTATTATTTATTTCATAGGGACGTGTTACTCATTACGTTTAATTACGGTACACCATACAGTTGACTATAGTACCTAAATGTATGTGAGCTTGAATTTTTGCGATATTATTTCTCTTTTGATTGCTCCTTTATTCTGGGGACAGTCCCTCATACAAACTGGCGTCCCATTGCGACCATTGAAAAATTGATTCACTCTGACTGAATTTCTTTTGAAATGGTGACGTCCTAGAGCCTAAAGGGCATGGCGGCCTCAACTCAGCAAAAAGTATGCCTATTTCATCTAACTCTCTTACAAAAGAGGGAGATAAAGATAGAGAACAGGG
>WYDE02202062.1:0-10156 GCA_009867175.2 Adela reaumurella
CCCCCGCCCCCCCCCCCCCCCCCCCCCCCTCGGTATCTGATACTGAACAGGTTTTTGGTGGGATCTTTGAGACTTAGGAAACGCTTACAACACAAGTCTGACCGAACGTAAACACATACACAGGCTCTGGGTCGGAAGGGATAATCTAGGTAGTAACCGGGGTAGTTCAGGTAAGACGAGTCGGTGGGTGTTGTGATCTGCGTCTCCTTGAGGACCAACAGCGCTGGCTTCACCGTCTCAAGATGTTGATGGACGGAGTTTAAGTTTGCGAGCATTCCGCGAATATTCGCAAAGTGCACGGAAAGTTTGGAGGGAATGTCCAGCCGCTGTTTAATCGTTTTCCTTTTATGTTGTCTATTTTATGAATAGGGTTTTTTAAGCTGGTAGAACTCAGAAGAATGGGTTTGAATGATGAAACTGCAACTCTTCTACTAATTCAAAGTGATCAGGGAAGGTAGCTCACCACCGCGAAGACTGCCGGGACGCCCGCACCCCTCCGCCCTCCCCACCCAAAAATTTTTTTTCGTGCTCAATTGCAAAAGTCGTAGAACAAAAGTTGTTCAGTTTCATGTAGAGAATCACCCTCTTTCGGGCAGTAGTACCTCTTCACTTAACACCGTGTATATATGTAGAGATAGGGATCATCTTCGGTGTGGTAGTACGAATATTGGTGGTGTAAGGCAAGTGGAGTTCTATAAAAAAACTTTTTCCTTTGCAGCTGTGACTTCAATAAGTACACGATCCGATGCGTGCGGACGGTGGGCGAGTTCGTCGCCAAGAAGGAAGAGGGTACCGAGGAGAGGGGAGGGGGAGACGACGAGTCGAGCGGGCGCGGCACCGCCTCCGATTCGGACTGATCGTACAAAGATGACGTTGATATTACGGTATCGCCTAAGGCTGTGTCCTTGTGGTGGTGGTCGGTGTGTGCGGTAATTTACCGGAGTTCTTGCAGCACAACACCGATTGCTCTGCTTACCCCGATTGTCGGGATTCAGCGTGACTGATTTGTATGTATGTATGTATGCTGTGTCCTACATGAGCGTTGTGAGGCGGTTGCGTCCGATGCGCGATGGCACAACAAAATATCAAACATTTATGACTTTTATGAATGTCCTGTGTACGCGGCAACATACGAACAGGCAATACCGAGAAATTGGTTGGTTTTTTACAGGGGCCCTGTCACTTCAGTCTGCCTATATGGGACGGCAAATTTACTGCTCTTGCGACGACATAAAATTATGTACCGTGATACGTTTATAACTTGGTGATAAATCATCCATCACATGTTAAAAGTGTAAATGTCGCGACAGCACAAATGCGCAATTAACATCGTACAAGAAGCACTTCATATTACGTCATCTGTGGTGACTCATGCTAGTTGAGTTTGTTAATAGACATCACATACTTAAGAACATTGTCTTAGTAATATATTGTGCACTGTTTATATAAAGCTAGTATAAAATGGAATAACGAAGTTAATCGTGTGCCGGTTTTTTTCAAGGACAGTGATTGTTCGGTTGATCATAGGCAGTAGCTATCGGAGATCGGTGTCCCGTCTGTTGCTTCACTTGACGCCATCGCGAACATCAACGCATTTCATACGCGTCATGACTCCCAACACTCATGTAGGACACGGCGTAATCTAAAATCTTACACTTACAAAAGCACATGAATTCTTGTACAAAACTGTATGTGATGTGAGTAGGTTAGACACGTGCAACGTGGAATTTTGACTTGCGACTTTAAGGGCCCCTTTAAGTTTGCGCCTCCATACAAATTTTAAATTAAAGTGTCTTTACAACAGAGAGACCGATTGTATCCGTAACCGTGTGACCGAATGTAATGAAACTTTTTACACATAAGCGGACCCCGAAATTGTAGTAACTGTACGATATAGTTTTTCTAAATAATTGGTATATTTTGAAAAAAGTCGGGTTTTGATTAACCGTTTGCGATATATATTACAATGAAAATTTTAGAATTACTATAAATATTTTGAGACAACAGTTATCAAAAAACTATATCGTACACTTACTGAAATTTCGGGGTGTACTTTTGTGTAAAAAGTTTCATTACAATCGGTCTCACCATTTTAAATAATTTTTAAATTTAAATTTGTATTGATGTGCAAACTGAAAGGAGGTCTCAATAAAGTGAAAATTGTATAAAAAATATTTTGATAATAAAACAAAGTCTTTTTAAGAAAGTGTTTTTTTTTTCCTTTATTTCCGCAAATGTACGATTATAGTGTCATTTGAAGTGTTAAAAAGGTATTTATTGACGAAATAACAGACAGAATATACAACAGTCAGAATATGGTAGAGAGAGGGATGTCGAGGGCGGGGCTGGCGATTCTTCTTTGTACATCCTAGTAATCACAGACTAACTGATGAGGGCTTGCTGCGAGCCGAAACTTAACGCATGCTGGACAACTATGTAGCTGCCATCGTAGCTGGGACTGCACGCTGGCGCACGGCCACGCTGCACACAACACATGCGTGTAGATTCCCTCTATGGATTTGTATTGAGCGTCTGCACTACGAGCTGCATGAGGCTGGGTGGATATGTGCCGTCATGGCCACGCGTGGATGTGCCCTCGCTCGGCGGGCGAAGCTATACCCACGCAGCACGCTCCCTTCCGCCCGCGCGCATGCTTCCCTCCCGCTGGCGCACCGCTTTGGCTCGCTCCTACTTCTTCTTATTTTTGGACTTTGCTGGCAAATTGGTGTAATTTAGCATCCAAGTCCAAAAATAAGAAGAAGAAGAAATAGTTCGCGGCTTTGTACCATAATATACAACAATAACATGGAGAAATTTACGTTTGTTAATTGTAAATTGGTACTTCCGATTCTCCTTCTTTTAACGTGATTGATGTGTGTGTAAAATGGGCCCATGCCTGACAATAAATGATTTATTATTATTAAAATTGTCTACGTCCAATTCGTTTGAAATGTTCCAACAAATAAAACGCGTGGCTCGGCATATCTGGCTGTGGCGCGCATCCGCGTGCAAATTCGTGCGCCTCAGTGCAGTCCCAATCGAGTGTGGTGAGTGCGGAGGTGCAATCCCCTCGAGAGACACACCCTCCTATACTGCCAATGGGCCCAGATAAATCCGGTGAAGCAATTCCATGCCGAGTACCACAATGCTACCACAGTCAAAACTATGTAAGATTATTAATACTTTTTTTGCCCATGCCAGACTAAAGTTAGAATTAAGAGGGTACATTTTAAAATTAAAATAGCAAATCTAGGTAGTCGCCGTCGCATGCTCTGTCTCGATATGATAGACTCGATCCGGATAGGAGTGTAAGGGACAACTGCAGCAGAGGCCAATTATTTACATACACAAATGTCCCAGCGCTGCTCTCGGAAGATACCTGTATTCTACATCAAAACAGATCCGAATTTGATTTTTTTTTCTTTTCTTAATTTTTAGAATCTAATAGTGTTCTATGTTTTAAAAAGTTAGTTTTTACTAATAAGAAGCTACTAATAAGCCTTTATATTTAAGATACTTTTTAATGAAAAATTTTGCATATTCAGTTTTAATATTTCAGTATAAATAAAAAACTGATGAAATTTAAAAAGATTTGCTGGTTAGAGGCGTGGCCAAAAAATTGTCTTGATATCTTTAAAAATGGGTTTGGGAAAATGTTTCACTTTCTATGTATATGGGCTGAAATTAAAAGTGTAGTCTCTTAATTAAATTAAGTACCTATTCAACACCATTGCTAGATTAAAACTGCATTTTTAAGACCAATTCATCGAAAAATTAATGAAATACCTATTGTTAGGTCCTGGTCTTAAATTAAGTATGACAACCAAGATTAAATGGCAAGCACTCCCACTTAATGATAAAATTAAGATTTTAAAACACTACGAGTTTTTGTACCGTGTGGGGCAGGTACTTAAAAGAATGACCCCACTGCATCTCTTCTCATGCATGTCGTAAAAGGTGACTAAGAGATAAGGACAAGATGCCGTGCTAATGGGCGACAGGCTCGCCACCTCTCACCTTGGCACGGTACTTCTACCAAGTCATGCAATAGGTGGGTCTTCGTGTCTTACATGCTGCTTGATATCTTGTCTGAATACCTTGCGAAATGTGGGTGTCGGTGTTGTGCTGTAATTTACCGGAGTACTTACAGCACAACACCTATTGCTCTGTTTACCCCGATTGTCGAGATTCAGCGTGAGTGATATGTACGTATGTACCTATGTACAAAATTATGGTCCATGAATGGTAGAAGGTAGATCTTTTTATATAAAATTAAAGTAAAATTAATCAAGCTATAGAAACAAAGATCCGTCTGTTTTTTGTCTGATTTTTGCCGGCTGAAGTTAAAATAAAACAAACAAAACTTTTGTTTATATTAGTTCTATATAAAAAAATTAGTAGACTTTTACTAATTAAACATCGTGTAAGCATATATTATCGATATAAAAAATCAAATCGATGTTATGATTTCTTGCATACCCAACACTTATACTGACCACACTATTACAACAGTTAATGAGATTACCGTCTAGGCACAATGATGAAACCTTAAAATATTCAGTTCCACTAACGTAATCCAGGGAGGAACACGCGTGCCGCGGCGGAGAATGGTGGAAGGTATAATATTGTTTCTTTTAATTTTGCTATTGTTACTGTTAAGTGTTCGTTAGAAAGAGCCACCACGAATGTAAAGTTCGACAGGCACTCGACGGATTAACGCATAGTCGCAGCCTGCCGGTAGTTCATTTAAATATTCAACAACTTAATATTATTTAAATAAAATTTAATTAATTACACGGTAGGGACTAGTTATATATAACAAGCGTTTCCGCCGCGCGCCCGGCGGGGCGCGCCCGGCCCGACGCCGCGCCCGACGCGCGTCTTCCAGAGGTGGCACTCGTGAATACTCGTGATAGAATAATCACGAAAACGAACACGAACCGTGACGCTACACTGACTAGGCTAGCCGTGACGAGCAGGCTAGCCCGCCATCACGGCCAGTACGAACACACTAGTAACTGGGAAGCATTGCGATCAGAAATGGCAACACTTTAAAAATTTCTATCTCAAATTTTGTTTTTTGGATCTGACCGAAGTGACATTTATACATAGGTATATAATGGTGAAATTAAAAACATCGAATAATGTTTGAGCTTCACCTGTAAGATAACTTTGAAAAATGTTGAAAAAGTGTCGCTTAAGTGCTTTTGAAATTTGAATGGTACATCCCTACCTACCTTTTCAAGAAACGCCCGCCCGCTTTAGAAAACCGGTATGAGGTCTGGGCCGCTACTACCGCGCTATTATCACATGAACGAGTGAAGAGACAACGCCACAATTTCAACCAATCAGACTGGCGTGTCGACTTCGTTAACGCCTACGATTGGTTGAAACCTCTTCACTCACTCGAGTGATATTACGCCGGTAGAGGCACTGAGCGAAGTTAAAATGTTATAGTCGGTCGGCGTTTGACTCCAGGTGGTCTACCGTGCTATTATCACATGAGCGAGTGAAGAGACAACGCCACAATTTCAACCAATCAGACTAGCGGTGTCGAGTGATCTCGAGTGCGTTAACGCATACGATTGGCTGAAATCTCTCCACTCACTCGAGTGATATTACGCCGGTAGTAGGGCTCGTCAGCAGGCCTCCGCCTCGATCTTAAGCACCTGCGAGGCACGCACCAAAACTTAAATTTAAATTAAATTATTTAAATAATATTTTTAATTAATTCAAAAAATAATATTCTAAATTATCTAAATCACCACATCCCACTAGGCGTACTAGATTGTCAGATGACAATGACATTTCCAGAGTTGCCAAACCCTGGATGCAAGAAAAATACCCAGTGTCAGCTTTCGTTAGCCAAACTCTACCAACAAGTGATGATACGCGACCGGATGGTTCTAGTGATGTTCACGCGCCTTCTTGATGAATACAGAAAGTTACGCATATTGGCCGCGTATCATAAAATCATAACTCATAACTTCCTGACGCCACTCTGCCTAACTATTAAAAGTTTACAAAAGTTAACAATTAAGTAAAATGTCCCTGGGTGACTTTTACAAGTATTGTATAAATGATTCCGCGAGGGATGTGTTAAACTACATACGACTAAATCCAAAGAAATTTTGCTACGCTTATTAACGTCGTTTTACATAAATTTACCGCGATATTTCAGCATATATATCTCTGGCATACCGCGATATTTCAGGAGCATAAGCACGTAGTTAAGCGTTGCAGAATATTTTTTAAGCGACTTAATATGCTTAGCAAGGAAAATAAATCAATACCTAACGTTCGACCGATAACTTAGAAGTAGCTTGTTCTTAACTGACGCACGCTGCCCCTGTTGACGGTCATGAATGCACTCACATCCTGAGGGAGGCATGCACCAATTTGACCACAGAGTATTTAAACCAATCTGTCTTGCCATCCATAGGGCGAGCGGGGACCTCCCCGCGCCCCTCGCCCCTATTCGCCGTATTCCCTGTTCTAGGTTATAGAGTATAGTGAACCGGTGACTTTGTGGATGTTGTGTGTGAATATACGAGTATATGCGTGAATCTTGGGTATGACTTATGACAGAAGTGAACTAAAAGTAGAATAATTGCAGTTGAATTGCGGTCATTGAGAAAAAATATGTGGTGTATCTTTGAAAGACAGAGTGAAGAATAAATGTGTAAGAGAAGAATGCGCATTGAAAGAATACATAGAGACAAGGACGAAGAAAGGTATGCTTAGATGGTTGGACACATGGAAGCAATGGATGGTTAGAGAATGACCAAACAAATATATGAAGCGAACGTGGAAGGAAGAACGGATGCGTACCAATAGGTCCTGTAGATCTTTCATCTACAGAAACGGTAACTCTGGAACGCTCTCCCTGCCCATATATTTCCCTCGATGTACAGTCTTGAATCCTTCAAGAGGGGCGTGGCGTGACTAGGCACCTGTCAGGCCGGCATGGCATTCGTAACTTCCGCTACAACCGAATGTCCATGGGCGTCACCTTCTGGGCGGCTTGGCGTAATATATATATATTTTTAAAAAATCCGGAGAAGAGGCGTGATGGTATGTCCGTATGTATGTAATAAACATACGTAATGTAATAAATAATGTACGTATCCTATTACCCGTATTGAGTTTATCCTAATGAGAAAAGCTGAAAACATCAGGGATCATATAGATAGGTACTTAATTACATATTTAGTCCTACATAAACCATTAATAGCTAGTAAACTTGCGACTTCCAAGCCGGTAGGTCCCCGTGGAAGTGTATGTCTAAAATCCTCTCATAAGATGTAAAATGAGAGAGTAACCTGTACCCAGCAGTGGGGCGAATAAAATAGCGGCAAAAAAAACTTGTGACTCAAAATTTTAAAAATATTAATTGGAGGTAATCATTTTGTCAATCTTTATTTTATACTTCTTGTCTCATCAAAAATTTGCTACAATGCAAAAACTCATTCTCCGCAAACTTTAATTAAATTACCCACCTACACTGATTATAATAATAGAACCCACCTACCGGTTTAGGAATACATAAACATACCTAATATAAGAAAAGTATGAGTTGTCATATTGGTAAAGAGAGACCTGACTTCTTGCTCTTAGGTCAAAAAATCACGCAAAGTCCCGACCAAACGTAGATTGTCTCCTCAGTAGATAGATTTATCCGTAGAGTGAAGATATAAGTCAATGGATTTATCTATGACAGATAAAAGCGGCGATGCCACGTTGTACGCATGGCTTGAGAGGAGCGAGATAGAGGCGGCTATGCTACGCCCCCTCCAATCTCATAATGTTCTATATACATATTATCTAATCATTTTATTAGGTAATATGTCTAAAATGTTATTGATACTTTCACTGCATGTTTTTAGAAAATATATTTTACTAAAAATATAGATACGTAGGCAAGTAACTAATACATAACAGTCAAATAATTATTGTAAAGGTTTATGAACTTAAAATTATTATACAAATATCTGTTTCACCACGTAAGATGAATAGCGACAGAAAGAACTAATTCAAAGAGAGGGAATCTCTGGACGGTGGCTTTGGAATAAGACCTTTCTAGCTCATAAGGATAACGATCGATCGACTTCAATTTGGGCATTAAATTATAAACCGTCGTATTATCAATACATTTTGTTGTATTTTCTAATGATGACGACTCTTTGTCATCTGTGATATACGTCACTGGAGTGCGAGCAGGGGTTTTCTTATTAGTACTCTCAGTAGTCGTCGAGTTTCCTCCGATGATAAATTCGTCTTCAGAATCATCACGATATTCTATCACGCTGTCTCCGTACTCTCCAGCTTTGAAATCAGCGCGGTACGGTTCAAATTCGAAGATGTTATCACCGTCGACGGCGCGACTTGTTCGTTCTGCTGTTGACTTAGTAGAACGCATCGAAGAAGACAAGGAAGATCCGACACTGATCATATTCTGGGATCGAGTACGTGTAGGTCTCGGAGTGGTGTTAGAAGGTGCAGTCTGCTTCTGAGTTGTATAGTTTTCGCGGAGCTGTTCTCCGACTACAGGAGCAGCATTCTCAATCGGCTGCTGTTTCATTTGTTCATTTTCGGATACGTCACTATCGCCACTTATTTCGGAATCGTCGGTTTCGCTCGGCTTTTGCTTCACTTGTTCGTTTTCAACGTCTTCTTCGATGTCAGAATGTACATTGTCATTCTTTGATTGTATTTGATTGGGACGGCTGGAGTGTTGCCTCGAATTAACGAGCAGTGTCGTCGGGCTGTATCTTTTATCTAGGAGCAATCTTTTTTCTTGGCAAAACTTCGAACAGGGACGACTGAAATGTAAAAGAAGGAGTGTGACATGTACACATCGACAATGGTATAGGTACTTACACTATGGCATTCTGAAACTTTAGTTAGTTATGTGCAACAAACTGTGTGGACTTATTGAAATGTAGGAGGTAAAAAATCACACGAAAAGTGTTCAGTTATTCGCTTCAATGGTTCACTCCCCATTCACACACATAGATACCAAATTTTAGTACATTCATGTAATTTTTTTCAATTGAAATTTCTGTCTCCAGAACGTTCCCGCCAACCTTGGCCGACTTATGTGTCTTCAACCCTTCCTGATACTTATGAAGGCATACCATGAACAGTTAACGTCAATACTTAGTCCATGCACGATGTACACCTTTCAAACAAACTGCATTGCAAATTATTCCCCTTGAGGAGGTGGCAGGTGGGGCTGCGAGTGGCGGGCTAAGGTAAACAAACAGATGCCTTGCTCTATTCTCGTTCAGCGTACATTATCGCATTTAAGTACATCTAATGTCTCCGTCATTCCTTCCTCCTCATTCATGATTGGTCCTGAACAATATTTAGTATGGAACAGTTCTACAAAGTAAAATATATAAGTTTCTTCTTATACTAACAAGTCGCAGTTGCCTGGATCGTGAGCACATCCAAGGAATCGTTTCCATCGCCCCAAACTTTGCAGAGTATGTGTGGTGCCGCAGCCAGCACCGATGGGTTGACCAGTAGGGTGCGCCACGCGACTCAGCAGGGCGCTGAGCTTGCCGTCGCATACTAAACCGGTGCCCCAGTCTGTCTGTAATCAAATTACACAATTACTATTATTCTGTTCAATCTTGCAATTTTGTTTGTTTTTTTTTCTATCTAGACGTATCATCAAGCATCACACCATTGTAATGATTTTTTAATTAATAGTAAGATCAGAAGGGTAAATTTTGTGAGCCTCGGCAGCTCGGTGATCCAACGACCGGTATCGGTTTATCGAAATTACGAGTAAGCAACGCTGGGCGCGGTTGGTTAATGGATGGGTGCCCGCCCGATCGTGGTATAGGCGCCGAGGTATGGAATCTACGCAAAATGAAGTATCTACCCCTCTTTACTTGTTGGTAGGGGCAACCAGACCGGATTGGTACTAACGCGCAGAAGAAGTTCGGCCAAAGCGTCTATGAAAATATGTAGTTCGTGTTTTTGGTCCAGTTCATGTAGACGACTCGACTAATGGTCTAGGAGGCAGTGAAGGAAAAATAACGTGATTATGACATGAAAATGATTAGACTGGTCAGGGGGGTTATTCCTAGAATTCACCCGAGTTTATTTCACGTGAGTTTGCATACAAAACTACTCACCAAGTGAA
>WYDE02202073.1:0-10156 GCA_009867175.2 Adela reaumurella
CTCAATGCTCTAACCAACTGAGCTATCCGGACTACACATCGCTTTACGAAATTCGTCTTCATATTATTCATCGTTAAAGCATCTGGTAGTTCCACTTCGGCCTGCTAGATGGCGTTCTTAACATTTCAGCGATCTCCTCGCTTTGAGCATATTTTTGGATGTAAAATTCTAACTATGCAGTCAAACATACTCAATAAGTAATTGTACAATTGCAAATTATTACTAATTTATAATACAAAATAATGCTAGAAGAAAGAAGTAGGGAGAGAATTACATAGCCAAATAGAATATCTCGTCCAGCTTCGCCGACTCACTCACGGTTCCCAGAACACTAGCTGCATGTACAATGCAAAGCAAACTATTGAAAATTGTTATTTTTGACAAAAAACAGCTGAAGAGTTAAATATAGTAAATGATGATTACATACGCACACTCCTTTTCCTAAACCCTTCCCTTCCCTTTTCTCCTTTGCTTTTATCACATTCACTGACCTGACAAACGTATATAATTTACTGGGTAGGTTATATTTTCAGTCGTCCGCCCTTGGACTGTTAAACAAACTAGACACTGAAACAATACAGTGAGCATATTGGCACCGCGAGCCACCTTTCTTTACGCAATAAAGGTTAGCTTAACCGTCCCATATGATCGCGGGATCAACTATTATCCATTACAGTAAGATCTAAGCGAATCCAAGACAAAGCGACGCAGGACCAGCATTGTTCCGAGATCCTTTGACCTCCTGGATAATACCGAGGAATTCACCCTTTAGGTTCAGCGTTCATAAATTTGACTATTAAGATTCCAGTGTTCATTGTAATTACACCTATGTGGGCCTTCTCTAATGAAGTTTAAAGGAAATTAATTATTTTGGGTAAGACATAATTTAATCTGGGGGCCGCTGTTTATGGGGCAAACAATAGGGTGTTCTTAAGGGCGGTCGCGGGAGACGTATAGGTAGTAGGTAGGTGAGACTTGTACGGACTTGGACTAACGTACGGCGAGCCTGATCGAGGGTGAGGGGTGAGGGGTGAGGGGTGGCGGTTGAGAAAGACGTATTGCGGTTCTGTCTAGATGCGCCGCGCCGTTAAGCCGCTAACTTGAGATCTAGGTTTGTACCTAAGGTTATTTAAGATTATTGCTAGGCGATTTTAAGCATATCCCATATTTACGCAGAAAGATGGCCCTCGGAATGTATGCCGCGGTATCGGAATGTGCCGGTAGAACAGACAAAAAAATTATGTAAATGTGAACGAGTAAATAAATTGTGGATGTGAGCCCTCAGTAGATGTAGTGTGAGACGTGTAACACATAGATTTTTAGTTTTTATCTGTTCTAGCGGCACATTCTGATGTCGCCGCATTCCTTCCGAAGCTCATATTTAAAATTTATCGGTCTAATAGTACATAGCATTATCGAGTGAGCTCATGCGTTCGTCTTTCTGTATGTCTGTTCGTCCGTGTAGAGGAATCCCGAGGTTCGATCTCAACAAATTTTGAACACAGCCACTAGGGATAGTGGCGCTGAGCACCAATCATAATCCGCAAATCGGGCTAAATGTTGTTCATATTTTTGAATTTTGCACATTCAAGTATTACATACTTTACTTTAAAGTAGTTTGATGATGCGATAGTTTAATGACGCCCTAATTTGATGTCGATAAAAAATACTGAAAGGAACAAAGTTACCGATCGCGCTCGTCACTTTTGACTTGTTACAATAACATAGTTACAGTATAGTGAGGTGTAAGTATTGGAGTTCCTAATCATAAGTTGCGATTGTACTAATATACATTACGTTCATATACCTACCTACTCGTAAGCAACATCGAATTCTATCTCTAGAATCTCATGCAATGGAAAAAAACGAAATTCTTGGTCGATATTTTGCGGAAAAGTCCTTTAAAGAATTTTTCTGTCTTCTCGAATCTCAACTTTAGAACTGGGACTACGAGGATATAAACATAAAAAAAAACAATTTTCTACATAACAGAAATGTTACGAGTAAAAACAGCAAAAGTATAAAGTAGGTATTTACCACAACAGTTTTTAAGTATATCAAAATATCGTTGAAAATTTGGCTGCAAAATAACATGACGAAAGGAAAATACTCTGAGTCTAAATCTACTTCTCTGTCAAGAAAGTACCGGGAAAAGGTCAATAATACACAAAATGCTTTATTCTTACAAATTTTATCACCTTCAAAGTAGACCTCTTCCGAAATTATACACTTACGCTAATGAATAATCCAATCTGAAAACATTTTTTAAATTCATTATCCGGAATTGACTTCAGTTCTCGCCGCGAATTATATTTTATGTCTTCTATCGCCTGAATCCGGGTGCCTCGAAGTGGTAATTTGAGTTTTGGAAAGTGAAAAAAAAGGCGGCCTGAGCCAAATCCGGTGAATACGGTGGTTGTTCGATGGTATTTGTTGAGGTTTTGGCCAAAAAATCGTACACAATGATGGCCATGTGCGATGGCGCTTTGTTGTGGTGCAAAATCCAAGAATTTTCTTTCCACATATCTGACCTTTTTAGACGAAATTGCTCTCTGAGACGCCGCATAACGCTCAAATAATATTCTTTATTTACCGTTTGACCTTCTGTCAAGAATTCCGATTGCACAACACCGCGATTGTCAAAGAAAACCGTCAACATGACTTTCACTTTGAATGGCGTGGTTTTTTCGATTTCAGTTCAGTTGGAAGGCGCCATTCCGAAGCTTTTTGACTGGTTTGCATGTCAAACTCATTAACCAGTCTCATCACCAGTAACAAAATTCGTTTTACGAATGTAGAGTCGGAATTAACTCGTTCCAGCATGTCTTCAGCGACTGAGTTTTTTTTAAGAAAATTCAGATCTTACGGGATTTGAAGAGCGGCTATGTCGCATGTCTCTCTAGCATGCCGAACAAACTTGAATGAGAATTTTCAGTCACCATTTCCTTCACTTTAGCAATGTTAATTTCAGTTGAAGACGTTGATGGCCGACCTTCCACCACATCTCGACCGCTTTTGAATGCATACACTCATATGCACGTGTTTTTGATAAGGTCGATTCACCGTAAGCTTTCGTAACATTTTCAGCGACTCGGAACATGAAATTCCATTTGCGATGTAAAATTTGACACAAACAGTTGGTGCTCAAACTCCGCGCTAGAATAGAAAACAATTGTGCCAGCTTAGTTACAAAACAAAATTATTTGATTTGAATTTGGAATTTGAATTAAATTACCAATTCCTGATACTTTTTTGATTGAGTGTATAACATAGTTAATAACATTGAATAAATACATCTTAAAAAATTAACAATATTTAAAACACATGTGCTCTCGGAATATTAAAATGCACGCATCAGCATCAGGCTGCAAGTAATAAAAAGATAGCCTTTAGACTTATTAATCGTAGCTATTAGGAATCGAGAATAAGCGAAAGTGTATAAGTACGTATCAATTTAACATAATAATATAATAGTGTTTTAATTTATTTGCTGACACTTCAATGAATATTTATATGTAATTTCTGAATAGGAACATAAATCATACGTCATACTTTGTCTGTCGAAAATGAAACATATCCACATGGGGTTCCAACTGTAGGTCCTCGAAAGAGAGACACAATAATTTATTGAATTCCTACACACGTTGATTACGTAAGGTCCATTCCCGCGGGACTTCAGCGAGCGTGGCGCTCTTGCGGGAAAGCAACGCTTCTGCAATTTAGATAAATAAATATACCCTTTTCTGTAGGCAATATATTCCCGTCAACCTCTATACACTACAATACATTCAAAAATTCTAAAAAATTCAAAATTCAAAAATGTTTTTATTTCAAAAATAATTATAATTACAAGAGTTTTTGCCTCCGAATAACAGCCGTGGCTTCGAAGACAAAGTAATTCACAAAATGTCTAATAAAAACACTAGTATGGAATATTTACGAATACCTGAAAATATATATTATATATAATATAACCTATACAGGAATATAAAGCAATGTATTAACTTGTCTTGGATTGGAGTGTAGTGAAAGGTGGTATTTTGTATGTGTGATTGATGTGGTGTGTAAATGATGAGATGTAGTGTGTGGGGTTTGTGACGTATCGAGTTATGTGTACCTACCGTGATTTAGATAAATAAGATTCGTATTGTTAGTAGTTAGTAGTTAAATCCGTTTATAATTTGGAAAGAGTTCACAATAAAGTATTGATTTAATTGGTTTGGCTTGATATATAGATGGTAAAAGATCGAAAAATGTTTGAGCTTCAGCCTGCCAAACAACTTTGAAAAATGGTGGAAAAGCGTCGTTTAAGTATTTTTTAACTTGAATGGTCCATTTTTTAAAGTCGTCTGGCAGGTTAAGCTCAAATTTTTTTTATTTTTTTTTCCATTATCTCCAGGCCTAGATTTTACTTTTGGACACTATTCAGATCCAACTAACAGGTTTTTAGGTTTGATGCCGGAAAAATAAGGAACACGACTGTGTAATCATTTTCATAACCAAATTACGTGTTCTGTTCCACTGCCTCATTGAATGTGGTATGCACAAAATCTTTTTTTGTATGAACACCGGAATGCATCGCAGGATCAAAGGTGATGTCTATAAAACGCTAGCAACGTTAAAAGCTAAAAAGGTCTAGCTAAAAACTACTAAAATTGTTCTTTTCATTTGCCGCCTTTTGCTTTTGAAGGGCTCGACCTCTGTAGGTGACAGACAGATAGACAACATTATTGATGGAATTAACAACCCCTGTGCTTTTATCTACTTCGCTTTCTTTGTCCAGTTTTATATTTTCCTTACAAGTATTACGTAGTGTGTGTTAAGGGTCTACATGCCATTGTGACGTCATAACTGGAATTAATGCCCTGGGGGCAATGTAGATTATGTAAAAAGAAGTGACTCGAAGTGTATAAAAATAGTGTCTTAGTAAGAGAGAGATAGAAATACAGTCAGCGACAGAACGTCGACATATTTTTCTAGCTCATATAATTATACATAAGTTTGGTGACATAAGTAGGTACTTTAGTGATATTTTTTGAAAGGAATTATATATAAATAAATTGCAAAGGATTATTTTTTGGGTAAACTTATTCATGTTATGACCAAAGCGTGACAAAGAATTGGCAAATTTGCGTATACATATTCTTAAAGCAAACAAAAACCAATGCACTTATCAAAGTAGTCGACTATATTAGAAAGACATTTTAATAATATACGCCATATTTAAAAGCCTATTCTTTAGAAAGAGAGAATAGCTTCATTATGATTTAAGTGAATAATGACAGGCTAGCCACCTGTCACCTTGGCACGGTACTTTTGCCAAGTCATGCAGTACGTGGTCTTCGTGCCTTACATGCTGCTTGATAACTTGTCCGAATAACTTGCGAAATGTGGTGGTCGGTGTTGTGCTATAATTAACCGGCGTTCTTGCAGCACAACACCGACTGCTCTGCTTACCCCGATTTTCGGGATTCAGTGTGAGTGATATGTATGTATGTATGAATAATAACCTTTTCATGGACGAATCATTACATAATTTTTTTAAATCTTTCAATGAGAATTGTTCTACTTGCTCCATGATATCATTATCCAGTAAGTTCACTAGAACCAGAAGTGTAAAGAGTTTAGTGCTTAGCTGAATCTGAATGTACAAAAAAATAATATAAAAAAAAACTCTTTTAACGCAACATTGAGCAACCGATTCTGAATTTTATTGCTTTGCGCATAATTTAATAAAAAATAATAAATAATAATTTCGGTTGAGGGATCGCCTTAAAACATCATATTCGTGCAAATAGAATATATCTAACCAGATGTAATGTGAACGAACGCATGTAATGCTCAATCTAACCGTAGGACATCTCTAATCGCGTCCGCCACAGCATATATAAGACAAAGGCAGTATAAAGGCCGCACAATAAAGTGGACAGAGTGCCTATGAGACCGCCACCATACTCCCAATGCAATCAATGGAGCCGTGCGGCGCCGGACCACAACACGGGCATATGTCTTGCTTCCTGCTCGACGGCGGCGGCTCACTAACATGGAGAGAGCTTCTGTAATATTTCTCTTTCCTATATTTTTACTGTTTCTGAGATGAAAGATCTACAGGATCGATTGGTACGCAACTGCGGTGAGTCCATCGTATAGGGATGTTATACCTGCCCAGTACACGTAGTCCGGAGGTTGCCGAATACTCCCCGTGGAATAAGCGATAGAGCACACTTAGGGAGGCGATATATCTACGGAGTTGCAGTGGTGCTAGATCGCCGAACACTTCTGGGTCATCCACTTGTCGCACGGTGCGATGCTGTATCGAGTCCAACGGTGCACGTTGTTATTTAGCTGAGTCATCCCACAGGTCTGAGAAGTACTCCAGGCAGGACCTAATCTGCGATTTATACTAAAGCTGCCTTGTAAAGTACAGTCTCACCTTATTAAGTACGCATAGCTTTTTAGAAGCCAGCTTGGCCTTGCCATCGATATGGCGGCGGGAGTTAAGGTCATGCGACAGTTCGACTCAGAGGATCCCGGGGTTGTCGTTTAATTTGAGCGAAGTGCCTTGGAAGGTAGGAACTGGTTTGTACGCAGTTCTATTCGCACTGAACGCACAAACTTACATAACATAGGTATGGCGGACCCAAAGTAGCCTGACCTGGTAAAAGCGCAGTGATCAACTGTTAACTACTTATATAGCAAATTTTTGATTGTTTCTGCCATTAGATATAGAAGACAATAGCTCATACAAGAATGCAGAGCACGATGGTTAGCAATTGTCAGCAGTAGCCGCTAGAGATTGTCTCGCTCGTACTAGTAGTTAATATGTGCGCGCGAGATGGACAACACCTTTATTAAAAAAATATGATGACGAACTTACACAATGGAGCAGAGCTGTAGCTGACTCGGTCACCACTAAATGCACACATTTTAAGTATTGCGCCACCATAACAAATCACGATATACAGATCTATTTTTTCGTACACATTTATACATATTTCGACAATGCAATCGGCCGTAAATAATTATTTCATGACGTCCTGGATTTATGTATAAAATAATGCTTCATTAAAAAAATATCTAGAATGGAATAAGTTAATATTATAGACTCCAAGCTGTTTCTATACTTGGCCCAGCGTCCGCACCCCCGATACGTCTTGTCCGGTGAAAGCCATCCAGCTTATTGCCCCTAAATGAATAAAAATAAAAGCTCGCGACCTCCTCATTTGTACTTGCCCTCTGCCCATCCTGCCCTCTCACTGCTCAGCCCCCTCAACATCACGCCCAGGCCGAGTGATATTTGGTTTTTCCCGCGGATAGGATAGAGGCCTGTTGATAGTAAGAATGGAAACTTTGTTGCTTGAACGGTTGCTGCTGGGCTTTGGCCATTCTCATTAACATTAGTCATACACTTTCTTGGTGAGCAACCGTCTTGAAAGATGGTAAATACAATGTGTTATTTGTAGGTACACGGGTATGGTCGCGATGTTTTGCTTCACAGCAATATACCGATGTAAGAATGTGTCAAATTTAAATAATTAAAAAAAACAGATTACTGTAGATAGGTGATACAAATACTAGTAGATCTTAACGAAATGTAAATATTATAAGGACAATAATATTTAAACCCTACAGAGTCCGTACATACGATATTGAAATTGTAATAAATAATCCGGTACACTGAAACATTTCTTAGTCGGCTTGTCAAGTATGCTTTTACATGAAATCTTTTCAACCGCCTACTCGTCCAAATGAGCAAATATTTGTGAATAGATTCTACAGTAGCGAGCGTCTTCTCCGATAGCCTCTCGAAAGTATCTCGAAACCCTTGCTGCTAAAACCCCTGTCGCATATAACTACGCACTCTATGATATTTTTGTGAAGTTTGTTTTTTGCACACTGAAAACATATTCGACATTTTCTTTTCATTACATGTCGGGATTCATTATGTGTCAGATTAGCCGAGCGGGCAAGAGCACGCTTCTCAAGCGGGAGGTACGGGTTCGATCCCCACTGGGAACACAATGTTTAGAACCTTAGTGTTTGTGCTGAAATGGTTGCTGACACGCCGGTGAAGGAAAACATCTTGAGGAAACCCACTTGCAAGCCGGTTGGTCATCGTGGAAGTGTATGACTAAATCCTCTCATATCATGTAAATGAGATAGGCCTTTGCCTTGCAGTGGGGCGAATAAAATGGCTGCAAAGAAAGAAAAAAAGAAAGAATATGTCGGGGTTCGGGGTTCCGAGTTCGAGGTTTGTGGTTCAAGGTTCGAGGTCAGAGGATGGTCCCCTGTCAAAACTAAAAATATTCATTTTGTAGTTAATGTTTCCGCTACTAGTGGAAAAGGATTGGCGAGGCGTTACCGCGAGCGCAGCGGTTATGTGATGTGTGCATGTGATGTGCCCAGAAGTGATCATGATCAAATCCGTAAACAAATAAAAAATATTTCTTGCTGGCCCTTCTCCGTGGGTGGGGTCGACCCGGATTGTAAAATGTTGAAAAAAAAACCAAGCGTAGTTTTCTACTGTAAGAGTGCTGAATAAATATAACGAACAAAGCCAATGTACAGTTTTATATAAAAAATAAAATGTAGATGTTATCATAGCATTCAAAAATTTTTTGGGGTTCCGTGCATCAAAAAGGATAAACGGGACCTTTATAGTATCACTTTGTTGTCCGTCTGACTGTCTTTTTGAAAACTTCTGGCTCTTCTCGCAGAGACTTTATCGGATTGTTCCGACGTTTCGAACACAGCGTCCTGTTCATGGTCACGGAGACGTCTGCTAGATGCGAGCTCAGCAAACGTACTGCAGTCCGAGAAGAGCCGGGAGTTTTCAAAATTTTGTTTAACGACCGGAGTTGTAAAAAAATTCAAGCTTACAAGTACCAACATACATACATATCACTCACGCTGACTCCCGACAATCGGGGTAAGCAGAGCAATCGATGTTGTGCTGCAATAACTCTGGTAAATTACAGCACAACACCGAACACCACGTTTCAAAAGGTATTCGGACAAGATATCTATCAAGCATATGTAAGACACGAAGACCCAGCTACTGCATGACTCGATGGAAATACCGTACCAAATGAGAGGTGGCGAGTCTGTCGAACTTTAGCACGACATCTTGTCCTATCCATGGGAAGAGATGCAGGGGGGCTATTCTTTTATGAACCGGCCCCACACGGTACCCTCCAAGTTAACTTAAAGAAAAGATACTAATATTTTTGTCCCAAGTGTTTAGGTTTTCACCAGTGTTGGACATTAAACACATACGGATTACTTGGTGAGGCTGGTTCGACTAAGTTGACCATGGTGTCTTCCGACGCGACGTGGGAATCATAAGAACGAGTGAAGGTCCCGGAGTTCCGTTTGACTGCTGCCAGTTGATGTTTGACGGCGACCAGTGCAAATAGAACTTCGTTAAATGGAACTCCGGGACCGTTACGCGTCCTGATGATGCGGGCTAAACCCGGGTCGAAATAGTCGAAACACCAGATAATCCGAAAGTAGTTACAAACCACAAATTTTAATAATGCAAGCTCACTCATGAAAACCTACAAAGCGGAAGTACTTTGACCTAGAATCAAGAAATTTGGTATGAAATTAAGCAAGGTCTCACAACCCAAGCAAAAAAATAAATCCGAAAATCGGAAGGTATTTATACTATATTTATAAACATATTTTTTACTGTTAAAGCAAATTTCTCGGCAAAACCTGTAGAGTACTTCCCGATAATTCTGAGCAGGGTACTCATAGAATATGGCATGAAGCAATGTCTCACAGCACAAATAAAGGAATAAATCCAAAAAAAAATTATTTTGTACTATTATCATAAAAAAATATATTTTTTTACGATTATGAAAACCCTCTTATCAAAACCTGTAAGGTTAAAAGGTGTTAGTTTTTAGTTACATACATACATACATATCACTCACGCTAAATCCCGACAATCGACGTAAGCGGAGCAGTTGGTGTTGTAGTGCAAGAACTCCGGTAAATTATAGCACAAAACCGACCACCACATTTCGCAAGGTATTCGGACAAGATATCAAGCAGCAAGTAAGGCACGAAGACAGACCTACTGCATGACTTGGTAGATGTACCGTGCCAAGGTGAGAGGTGGCGAGCCTGTCGCCCTTTAGCACGGCATCTT
>WYDE02202084.1:0-10155 GCA_009867175.2 Adela reaumurella
ATCCGAACCTCGGTCAGCCTTTAACGGTCGAGCGGTCACCCATCCAAGTACAGACCGCACCCAGCGTTGCTTAACAAGCAATAGCGACAGTTGACTCTCTGCACACACATTGCGGATGATGCTGAATCAAATTGTGAAAACCACATCACGAATAATCCAACAGACCGCGATCACGACGGACGAACATTTTTATATCTGGGAAAGAATTTAGCGAAAAATAAAAAAGAAAACGAAAATAATATTATAATTATTACAATAATAATATTATTATTAGTAAGCATTTTTAAATAGAGATCTGAACAATGGAAACTCAAAAAAATATATATCCCATTTTAACATCCTATATAATTAAAACATACATACTCGTACTTAAATACATAGCGTCACGCCTGTTTCCCAGTGGCGTAGGCAGACATTACGGAACTTAACGTGCCCTGACGTACGGAATCCTGACGCACATCTGCCGCTTCTTGCATTCTCATAATATTCTTCATACATGCTCGTAAGTTACGGGTACTGCGCACTTGCCCATTTTTTGGGAATCTGTTTTCGTATGTGCGTCTAGGGCGACCCTTCCCGACATTTTCACTTACATTCGCTCCAAAAATTACTTTCGTTAGTCTTTATTATCCATTCTTCCAACATGACCGAACCACCGAAGCATTCCTTTTTCAATCCTTGTCACCATATCTTCTTTCAGACCACAACGCTCTCACAATACATTTCACAGTATATCTTTCATTTTGACTCCACACATATTTCTCAGCGCATTTCCACAGCATTTATCCTGCTTTCGTGCTTCGTCTGCCATACCCAACTTTCACTCCCGTATATAGCTGTTAGGGCCAGCACTCCACCATAATTAAAACTGTATATCCTTTTAGTATATTTATACATATAATAATTATTAGCAATAATAATATGTAAGTTTTTATTTTTAGGTTAATTTTAGTTATTAGTTAATTTTATTATTAGCAATAATTTAATTGTATACTGTGTATTTTGTTTAAATAATATGTAATAGTAATTATTTTATTCATGTGTTTGATGTTTTTAACGTTTTAACCGTTGACGATTTACTACCAATATTTATTTTGTGAGGTAACGCTTCAGAATCGATCCTTCCATTCGCCCCACTGCTGGGTACAGGCCTCTCTAATTTACATCATATGAGAGGATTTAGTCATACACTTCCACGGTGACCAACCGGCTTGGAAGTGGGTTTCCTCACAATGTTTTCCTTCGCCGGAGTGTCAGTAGCCATTTTATCACAAATTCTAATGTTTTAGCACAATTCACAAGTTCACTGGAGCTCTATTATTTTTATTAGTTTGATGTGTTTTAGTGTGTGTCAAGACTTATTTTAAAGGAATTTGTGGTGGGTGCTGAATTACATCTTCAGGTAGTCAGGTAGTCTGTTCCGCGTTTCCACTGGGCTGCGTTCGGTAAGACCAGGATCTTGTTGGTTCGGTGACTAGTTGGACAAGGGAGCTGTTGAAAAACCATTTGAAAGATTAGAGTTGAGCCTTCACACTTCTCTGTGTCGCTGTGATAGGCGAAGATACAATAATGTTGGGATTCAATCCCTAATCCATTTAGATGTAATGTCTCACCATGTGTCCCTTGAGCACCGTAGCCAGATGTGAGAAGCCTGCTGCATGTGCGAGCTCGGCCGGTGTCTGTTGCTGCACGTTCCTCAGGTTGCAGGCGGCGTCACCTCCGGGACACTCCAGCAGCTGCCAGCATAGCTTCTCCAAGCCGTAGCGTGCAGCAAAGTGCAGCAATGTTGGGTACCCTTCCGCACCTGCCAACAAGAATTGACAATTTTTTTTTATGGAATCTGACACAGATAGCTACATCATCTAATGCACCAGTTTTTAATACACCTTGGTAAATTAGGTAGGTGCCATGTGAGTGTTTCCCTCAAATCGAGCCGGCTACACTAAACTGGAAGTAAAACACGAGCTATTTTGGATGGATGTTTTGTTGGCTTATTACAATTGATCGGACGATCACGCCTCACCTGGAAGGGTAAGAAGAAGACAATCCAGTGTCATTTGACACACTATGAGGCATACATCCTTTGCTTCATTCACTGTCATCCATCGTTTTATGCACGCGTCAATTAAGGATGCTTCGAATTTGTTTTTTTCGTACATTTTTTTAATGTTATCATCCCATCATGGTTGGCTCTCTGCACCTCTTATGTCACATATCGTGTACCGTGATGAGAGCCGAAGTCAACTCAATCCTTACGGAGTATATGGCGTATGGAGTATATATCTATCAGCGTCGTTGGCTCAGTGGTTGCGGTATTCTATATTCGATTACCGAAGTTAAGCACTGCCGAGTGCGGTCAGGTCTTGGATGGGTGACGGCTTGACCGTTGAAGCTGGCCGTGGTTCGGATTCTACGTTAAAATGTAAGTCCCTTCCCTTTCCTTACATGGTGGTAGGGTAAAACCCGCACGGGTTGGTACCACCGCACTGAATGAAGGTCTGTCGAAGCGGCTATGAAACATAGTTCGTGTTTTCCGTACAGTTCAGTGTAGCCGGCTGGAATTGAGGGAAGTGCTGACATGGCACCACCTATTTAACTCACCAAGATGTTTAGGCTGACATCACTGGTACCAGAAGAACTGGTGCATTAGGTGATATAGCCATCCGTTCGTTTCCATAAAAAAAATGGCGCTATGACAGGGTCCTTCCCTTTTTCAGTGGGCTACACTGAACTAGACGGAAAACACGCACCATTTACATATATTTGGTCCTGGTTGGCCTAGGACGGCCTCCTTCGACCCATACATAATCATGCGCTTCATATATTTGTCATTCTGTCACCATTTACTCTCTACATTGCAGTTATTCAGGACTGTGTATTACAGTTTTCATAAATAAATATAATTATCGTACTTAATTATATTATTATTAAATTAATTCATTATTCATTAATTTAATCTTATTTATCTTGCTTAGAAGAGCATTGGGGAGCTAAATGATGCGGGTTCGAATCTCGCTTCGGACATTTATTATTAAGAATCGCTTTTTAAGCTATTTATTTCAGATAATTTTTAATAAAAATTCTTGCATATTCAGTTTAAATATTTGAGTATAAATAAAAACTTTGATGGAATTTAAAAACATAGAGTACGTACAGCTGCTGGTTAGAGGATGGTGTGACAAAAAAAAAATTGGATATCTTTAAAAATAGGGTTGGGAAAATGTTTCGCTTGTTTTGTATGGGCCGAAATTAAAAGGGCCAGTCTCTTACTTAAAAGTCACCATGGGGCTGATATAGTCGAATAGGTAGGTACGTCATAAAGGTAGGAGATCTTAGAGTAGGTGTCACTCACTCTGTAAATTTCCTTTGGGGTTGTACTGATCGGGTGACGCGAGTAAGTTGAAGTGTGGAGGGATGTTCTTTTGAAACGCTGTTAACATCCAGCTGTCCAATTGTTCCCTGTTCGTCATCTTGAATCCTAGAGTCTGTAAAACATGTAGGTTTATTTGTAGTGTCTTAAAACCAGGATACCCTGGAGTTGGGTCCTTCCCTTTAGTTACAGATTACTTAATAGTTACTGTGTTGCATATAGGTTACTCCACTTCCTAAAAAAAATATATATATAAAATAAATAATTCTTAGTAGATAGGGTAGACAGGTTTCCTTTCTGACTCTGAGGAGACTTGTCACATTTAATTATTATTTATAATGTGTGCTTGCAAAATGTAAGTTTAAATTTGACAAGGTTCCTCGGACGACGTCAGAAATGAGACTAGTCGTGTGTACCTTGAACTTTGCCTTCCCACTGTATTATTCGACAAACAATTACTGTTTGTTAAAGCCATCTATCTATTAGGTTAGATTGCATCTGCGCCCAAGCTTCGTGGAACTTTGGAGTACGGTCCAGAGTGTCTAAGTTCTTGGTCAGAGTGTCTTGTTTGTGTATACGTTAGAATTGAAACCTAGTAGGTGACCACCATTCTTAATTTTGACGTCTGACATTATAATATATACATTTTAGCCAGTAAGCAGGTGCTTGATAAAATAAGGGCTTGATGGACAACATCACACAGCATATTTACCTGACACATGAATTCCAAGGGATGATCATTGGCTCTCAGTAGCTGGTCGAGCTCCCGCATTCTGCTCTCGCATTTGATCTGCCGTCGACCCAGCGACTGCCCGTTCTTGCTTATCCGAATCCAAATGAGCATTGACACTTCCAGACAGCTATCTGTTTTGTACAATCAATCAAACGCTTATTGATAATGAGTGTTCTTAAATTATTTTGATTGTAACAAGACATTGAAAATCTTCACATCGTGCATTATGGAATAATTGTTAATGGTTTCAAAGAAAGCATTCTTGAACAAGAATGGAACCTTGTTGAAACACATTTGTATTCACTTGCGTTTTATGCACCTTGCTTGATCACGAACTGTGAAAGGAATTTATTGGTAGAAGTTTCTCGAATTGTAGAAATAATAAAAGAAAGATATATCTATTTTATAACTTCTGACAGTGAAATCTTACTTACCAGGAATATCGAATTGTAGTGTATAAGGATTTCGTCTCTTGTACGCTGGTATTTGTATAACTTCGTCTTTCTTTTCAACCATTATTTTAATGCTGTCTTCTTCTCTGATCGGCTCATTCAGTAGTGCGATAACCCTACTTTGACCCTGCAGAATATCATCCATCGTTTAATTAGTCATCCGAAATTACATTTTTATCTAAAGGAATTAGTATGTAGGTATACTAAGCTTTACTGTATTTTTTATCAAAAGACTTATTTGAAGAGTGTCGTCAGTATTTAGATACCTATCTGCTCACCAGTTTAATTTTCTTTGGAACAATGGAGAAGCTCGTTTTGTCTGTGGAGGTGTCCTTGCAGTCTTTGGTCCTGAGGATACCCACCGCAGACGTCAGAAAGTTGTCAACGAATGTTGTGTCCTTTTCTTTCACTTCCATCATCGGCCATTGGTCTATTGTGGGGAAGTCTGCAATCAACACGAATTGTTAAAGTTACCTCGTAATCTCTGTTTATGGTGCTTGTAACTATCTAAGGCACTTTTTGTGTTCTAGTTTTTTGAGTAGGTAACCAACCATTAATTAAGCTATGCAGAGTTACTTGGTTGGTATTGGTTTAATGAATCAATTCAAAGTCAATTGTGTATTTTTTTGTTTCTACACATTTCGTGAATACCACCTGAATATTAAACAATTTCTGTAGTTACAACAGTATTTTTATGGGCCGGTGTTATGGGCTGACATCACGGTCGTTGTAGGTGATGTAGCCATTCCGTGTCACTTTCCATAAAAAAAAAAGACATTTTTTTTACTAGGTAGCTATTTACACATTGCACTTGGCATCTGGTAGTTGATCTTTCTTTCACAGGAAGGACCATTAAGCAGAACTAAGAAAGCATTATCATGTAAATGAGAGAGGCCTGTACTCAGCAGTGGGGCGAATAAAATGGCTGCAAAAGAAGAAAGGATTGACCAACCTGTCCTATTATTTTCTATAACAATATTTTTCTCTACTCCCAGAAGCATGACCAGGACTTTATCAGTCTTGAAGAGATTGTCGACGCTGGCCGTCTCCTGTTTCAAAGCAGACATCTTCTCCGCTAGCTTCGGGCAGATAATTATTATCTGCAGCTGGGCTTTAGTTATTTTATGAATTAACTCTGGAGTGCTCTTGCCGATGAGCTCTTCCACAGCTACTGGCGTCACTCTGAAAGAAATCCGGGTTTATTAGAATTGGTCTTTGTTTTGTTTGGAGGAGTCTAGCTCGAACAAGTGCATTCAGTTTATTGTGAAAGGCATCACCAAGGACGAAAGGAATTCATTCCTATCGTTCTTGGGCGTTACGAGTATTTACCATGTCCACTAGACCTCGATTTTTTTATAACTAATTTGGAATAACTTCACCTTGGGAATTCCGGCAGGGCTTACGATATTTTCGGATGCATGAGTTAAAATCGAATCAAGTGGTGGGAGATATGTAGCAGATTCAATAAATAGCACTGTTAGCATTGGTTCACGCTCTTTAATTAACAGCCCTGAGTAAGAAAGGCTTTGTCATCTCGATTCCTTGAGGTTACCATAGGTACTTTCTGGCTGATCAGGCCTGTCTTAGGTAGTAAAGCATCATGCTCACCTGTAGTGATGCCTGGCTCTCTGCGACATGATCTTGTCGAAGCAGGTGACGAGATAGTCAGCCCAAAGCTCACTCTCCGGCGACTCATTGCTCGAAAGGATCGCTATGTCCTCCATCTCTGCAACAATAACTACTACTTTAATGACACGCTTTTGCTTCCCGTCTGCAAGCCACCTCTTATACTTAGTTGAAGCTAATTTCGGAATATTCTAAAGGACTAAGGAGTGCAGTTCTTAGTAAGATGGTGCCTTTGAACTGAAATAGGCAAACTAATCACATCATAAGGCGAGCGAAGCGAGTTACTTAAATTATTATTTGGGAGAAGTGAACCAAAATTATCAGAGCGATGTCTTCGAAAGGAAGTGGTACCTACCTACCACTTCCTATTTATTAGGTACTATTACTTGTAATGTAATCATTAGCATTAGGCGAGCGAAGCGAGCCCGCGAGTCAGTTTTTATGAAAATTTACAAAGCACTTTTTCCCTGACCACCTTGAGTTTGTTTTATTTTTTTCACGGTTTGGTTTCACCCTCTAGCTACGCCACTGGTAAGACCAAAGATAATATACTTATCATAATAATAAATTTCAATTGATTAGGCACTAGCTATGCCCATGGCCCCGCCCTCGTGTTTAAGAAGAAAACGCGCACAGGCACGTGCGATGCACATGTTTACTTATGGATCGAGTGGGCCATGGACCAGCTCGGCGTTTTTTATTTTAGGTTGTCTGTGGCGTCGCACTACGCCCCGCCCCCCAATATGAAGGGTTACAATTTTGTATCATGTGACATATTTTTTCAGTAAGTACGTAGGTACTTACACCTTTTCAGGCTATCTCGAGGCTATCCGAACTCCATGTAGGCAATGCCTACTTGTTTTAGTGATACTAATAGAGAACGCCTTATTTATAAGTAGTTAGTTACCTATTTAATGTTTAACTGTATCATGATGGTATTGTATGTATATACTTATGTAATGGTTAACTGCTGGGCACCAAATTCATCCACTTGACATGTGATAGGTAGGGGTAGAACCGGATATTATAGTAATCTGTGGTAGAACATAACATTACTTATATACGTTTTATCAACAATTTAATTTTGATCAAACCAACAAAAAAAGTCTTGGAAGCTTCAATGAGTTGTGTCCATAATAATTCCTGCTCTTGCAGTTTTCATATTCTGTTGGCGCGGCGCGGCGGGGTGGCATGGCAAGTTGAACCAGGGCGGCACAAAAAAAAAACGCCTCTGCAGATCCTTTCCTCAAAGTTATTTTAGTTCCCAGTTGCCCACTATTGGAGGCACAAGTGAGTGAGTGAGTGACAGAGGCGAGTAAAATGATCCTCCAGAATTAAATGTTTGAATGCACACTGCGCGCGCGCGCGCGCCGGATATGCGCCGGAAACGTCTATGGCTGTCTGTCAGTGATGCTATAAGGAAACCCGATAACGGTTTTTGGAATCAGCCTAGAAAATACGTATTAGAATTTCATTACAGAATGCATTAGGTCTGTCCGTAGGTACAAATTGTGCCGTACATAACGAAGTGCCTCTCGTAGGTAGGCGTGCTAATGTTCTCCTTTCTTTGTTTGTACCGTAGAAGGTACTTTTATGTTAACCAAATTTGGACTATATACATTAAACGGTGCTATGTAAATAGGTATTACTACCCGAAAGGGGTGTGATTCTGTACATGAAACCGAACCACATTTCCTATACGAACTTTTGCAATTGAGCAAAAAACAAATTTTTTTTTCTTCATACAATTTTGAAATACCTACCTACTCGAAAAATGTACTAAAACAAAATATTATTTTTTATGATTAACGTTCAGTATCCGATAGAGAAACGCCGCCCCTAGCTCTAAATTTGTGTGCAAAATTTCAATGCACCCACAATGCATTGTAATTTTCGGTGACCGTGAGCAAACCTATACACTAACAATACGAATGTGTTGTAGTGTATAAAGGTCGACTGGAAGAGATTGCCCTCGGTAATAAGTCCGCATTCTGCTAAGCATATAAAGTCTATTTATTTATTTATATAAACGAAGACAATAGGGCACGTATGAATGATAGATATATACATCACATCGGTCATTAAAACTATATCGTTGTAGTTGTTGTGCACATACAAATAAATTTATAAACCTGTGACATACGTACGGACAGACAGACAACGAAGTATCACCATAAAGATACCGTTTCTTACTTTTGAAAACGTAACCCTAAAAATGTGCATTAGAAATTTCAGCGGGAACACTTCATGGCATGCTTCTGGGAGCGATGCTCAATTCGATCCACTTCAAAGTATGATTACTTGAAGTGACTTTTAAAGCCAGACCGTACGCTTGAAGCCGCCATCTGCACTCCGTCCCGACAGAAATAAACAAAAGTGCAACGTGCTTTTAAATTTTAAAAACAGAACATGCAACGGCTTCCACGTACGAGTGCCGATAAAATGAGCACACCTCGTAAACGCGTAGAAACGCGCTGGTAATTAATTTTATGGAAAACCGCACTTAGAGCTGTGCAAATAGGAGCCATAACGTGAATTTTTACTGATCAGTAGGTAGGAGGATACCGACCTTAATTGTGGGTTGGTTGGTACTGAGACGAAATTTCACGATGCCTAGCATTCACAATTCACACAACGGTTCCTCGCAAAGCGATCTTGCGTTTACACGGCACAGCGGAGCATAAGAGGAGCGAAGCGATTTTCCTTATGCTTTGAAATTGTGGGAATCCGCTTAGACAGTGAACGTTCATCTTGTCGTTTGTTCGTGGAGAGCAGTGAACATATTATCATCGCAGAGCGTCGTCCAGCGCGTGTAATGTCCTGGGCCCGAATTCTGAACCTGTTATAATCTGCGCGCGACGATGGGCGATGCGTTTTTATGTATGGACTTTTGCGGGCAAGACGAAGTAACGTCATACATAAAAGACACATCGCCCATCGTCACGCCGCGTTCAGAATCTATGCCTGGTGAACGATCGCGGCGATTCTTAAATATTTCATGTTTACACGAGTCATGTTTGCGAGAAAACATGGAGTGAATTCACTGCGAGGCTTCGTGAAATATCGCCTTAAGATTGTTTCTTTCTAGGTTGACCATACAGTTTGCAGCGGGCTTCCTGCCTGACACGTAGCGTCTGTTCTGATATATGTGATGTGCGTACGGTGACTTACGCGTTTGATGTTGATTTATAGGCCACATTCTGAAAGTTTTGATTGATATGATTTCTGAGTAATGTTCGTGCTTTCATTCAACTTGCGTCGGTAGCACGCAGAGAAATTTCGAGGAATATGAATGTTTCATTTAAACGCATAACTTTGTAGACGTATCAACGTGATAGTAGTTAGATATACCACGTGTCCTGTAATCGGGAAGTAAGCAATAAAAAATTCATATCACCGAATATCGAACCAGTCTTCAGTGGAATACTCAGTCGCAGGAATACTCACGTCCTCTACGTTCTCTTCTAACACGAAATCGGCCGCTATTTTCAGCAAATAATACTACTTGGACGAGAATAAGAATTTCAGACCAGTTAAAACATGAATCATCAGTCCTGAAGACAGTGATCTGCATGTATCGGCACTTTAACACGGTATCTTGTCATTCATTTTTTTTTATGGACATCATTACATCTGATGTCACCAGTTACGCGAGTGCGCGATAGTTAGATAGTATTTATTCCGAGGGGGTCGACGAATACGACGACCGTTAACGCTGTTCGTGGTTCGGATTCCACGTTAAACTGTAGGTCCCTTCCCTCTCCTTACATGGTGGTAGGGCAAACCCCGCTCGGGTTGGTGCCACCGCACTGAATGAAGGTCGGTCGAAGCGGCTATGAAATATTGTTCGCGTTTTCCATCCAGTTCAGTGTAGCCGGCTGAAATTGAGGGAAGTGTTGACATGGCACCACCTACATAATTCACCAAGGTGTTTAGGCTGACATCACTGGTACCAGAAGAACTGGTGCATTAGG
>WYDE02202095.1:0-10152 GCA_009867175.2 Adela reaumurella
ATCAGACGACATGTTAAAATCAGAGCGGATGCAAATCCCCTTGACTTAAAATGGAAAAAGTATTTTGATGAGAGAGTAAAACGAACAAGAATGTTGGCAAGCTCCTTTTCAAGAGAAGGCTCTCTACTGTTAGTGTCACCACTAAAGTTGATGTATTCTGAGGATTTATGAAAGACAAGCCGGTTCGACAAAAGAAGAACTTAGATAAGGGGCTCAAGCGTAGTGTGGGGAAACCTGCATGCTGCGTTTCTAAGGGAGGGAGTAGTAGTAATATTGCTTCCTTACCTGACCAGTTCACTAAAACTAAAGGCTTTGAAAAGCGTGCTCAATATTATGCTGCTAAAGCTTACTCAAGTCAAGCAGTTCAAGGGGATGATTATCATAACCTCAAGGAAATAATCTTTATAGCTGTTGCTGATTGCATTATTTTTCCAGATAAGGCTGAGTACAAATCAAATCATGTCATCTTGGATAAGAATAGCTTTGAGCATGACTTAAAGGACTTCTATTTCGTATTCATTGAATCACCAAAATTTACAAAGACGAAAGATCAACTAGAAAATATAGTCGAAAAATGGTGTTTTTTTTATATGCAGCAGAAACAAGGGAAGAAGACCTAGATAAAATAGTTGGCAGTGACGTAATAATAAAACGAGCTTATGAAGAGATGAATAAGTTTAATTGAAATTAAATTAATAAATAATTAAAAAGGCTAAAATAGCTTTAGTTAGAAACTTACTTAAAGCCAGCTTATCTGTTGACTTGATAGCCCAATCTACTGGACTTTCTAAAGCTGAAATTTTACAACTCAAGAAAGAAATAGCTTAAAAACTTGGTGATCTTGTTAATTGATTATCTATTGTTGTATCACTTAAATCAGTTTCAGGGTTATCATCTATTACGTCATCAGTTTCTTGCCCGTTTTCGCTCCAGTTTACGGTACTCTTCCGGGTTTCTCTTAATTTTAGAATCACCTTGTTGTAAACTACCCAAGTTTTGTTCTTGCTCCGTTTTACCGGATGAATTACTCGATGCATTAGTTACTTTGTCTCCTTTACTAGATAAAAAAATAGGAGAACCTTTTTTAACTTGTTCATGTAATATATCAGATATCTTATAACGACCATTTTTTATGAGATTGTTTAAATATTTTGTTTTGTTTCCCTCTTTATCAAAACAAAGGTCATGCAATCTTTCAAAAATAGAACAAACATCAATTCCTACTCCATGTAGTATTCTAGATAAATCTTTCGGCGTAAAAAGCTTTTTCTCGGCCAAGAAGTGATCTAAATAATTTTCTTCATTAAAACAAACTTTATGAAAGTTTCTTAAAATAAAAGTGGCATTATTTCCCGACATGGATAATATATTAGATAAATCACTTGGCGTAAAACCTGCCTTACGAAAGTCACCTAAAAGCTGTGTTTCGTTTCCTTTCTCATCAAAACAAACATCATGAAAATTTTTTAAAGCAGGGCAAATATTAGCTCCTGCTCCATGCAATATCTTAGATAAGTTACTCAGCGTAAAACTTTCTTCCTCGCTTAAGAAACGATTTAAGTATCTTTTTGTGTCTCCTATAAAACAAAAATCATGAAACCTCTTCAGACTCTTTTCTAGATTATTCTTTGCTCCACTCAACATACTACATAAATTACCCGGCCTAAAACCTACCTTACAGAAATCATCTAAAAGTTTGGTTATTTCTCTTTTCTCATTAAAGCAAACAATATGCAATCTTTTTAAGATAGAAGAAGCACGAGCTCCTGTTCCACATAATGCAGAGGATAAGTTACTTGGCCTAAAGCCTGCTTTATAGAAATCATCTAAAAGTTTGGTTCTTTTTCCTTCATCATTAAAACAGATATTATGCAATTTTTCAAAAGCATATCTAGCTCTAGTTCCTGCTTTACTTAAAATACTGGATAAGTTACTTGGCTTAAAGCTTTTTTCTCCACCTTTTTCCTCAATAAAAAAGTGTTTTAAATGCTGTTTTCTATTTCCTTGCTCATCAAAAAAAGTATCAAATAGTTCTTTAAAAGCTTTAGAAGCATTAGCTCCTGCTCCATGCAAAATACTGGATATATTAGTTAGACTCATTCCGTCTTTTTCTAATTTTTTTAAATATTGAGTTTTATTTCCTTCTTCATCAAACCACAGATCATACAAGCTTTTGAAAGCTGCTGCAGCATTAACTCCTGCTCCATTCAAAATACTAGACATATTAGTTAGGTTTATCCCTTTTTCTTCTAGAGTTTTTAAGTATTGAGTTTTATTTCCTTCTTCATCAAACCACAGACCATATAAGTCTTTGAAAGCTGTTACAGCATTAGTCCCTACTCCATGCAAAATACTGGATATATTAGCTAGATTTATTCCCTCTTTTTCTAGGGTTTTTAAATATTGATTTTTATTTCCTTCTTCACCAAACCATAGGTAATATAGATTTTTAAAAGCTGTTGCAGCATTAGCTCCTGCTCCGCCTAAAATACTGGACATATTAGTTAGACTTAGTCCTTCTTTGTCTAGAATTTTTAAACATTGAGTTTTATTTCCTTCTTCATCAAGCCAAAGGTCATATAAGTCTTTGAAAGCTGTTGCAATATTAGTTCCTGATCCACCTAAAATACTGGACATATTAGTTAGATCTATTCCTTTTTCTTCCAGAATTTTCAGATGTTGAGTTTTATTTCCTTTCACGTCAAACCATAGATTATATAAGTTTTTAAAAGCTGTTGCAGCATTAGTTCCTACTCCATGCAAGATATTGGACATATTAGTTAGACTTATTCCTTCTTCTTCTAGAGTTTTCAGATATTGAGTTTTATTCCCATCTTCATCAAACCACAGATCATATAAGCCTTTAAATGCTTTAGTAGCATTAGCTCCTACTCCATGCAAAATACTGGACATATTAGTTAGATCTATTCCTCCCTCTTCTAGAGTTTTTAGATATTGAGTTTGATTTCCACCTTCATCAAACCACAGATCATATAAGCCTTTAAATGCTTTTGTAGCATTAGCTCCTACTCCATGCAAAATACTGGACATATAAGTTAGATCTATTCCTTCTTCTTCTAGAGTTTTCAGATATTGAGTTTTATTCCCATCTTCATCAAACCACAGATAATATAAGCCTTTAAATGCTGTTGCAGCATTAGCCCCAGCCCCACTTAAAATACTGGACATATTAGTTAAATTTATTTTTTCTTCTCCTAGAGTTTTTAAATATTGAGTTTCATTCCCATCTTTATCAAACCATAGATCATGTAAGTCTTTAAATGCCGTAGAAGCTTTAGCTCTTGCTCCACTTAAAATACTAGACGTGCTAGCCAAATTTACTCCTTTTCTTTCTAGAGTTTTTAAATATTGAGTTTTATTTCCTTCTTCATCAAACCACAGATCATATAAGTCTTTAAACGCTGTGGGGGCTTTACCTCTTGCTCTATTCAAAATACTAGATATATTAGCTAGATTTATTCCCTCTTTTTCTAGGGTTTTTAAATATTGAGTTTTGTTTCCCTCTTTATCAAACCATAGACCATATAAGCCTTTAAATGCTGTAGGAGCTTTACCTCTCGCTCCGCCTAAGATACTGGACACATTAGTTAAGCTTATTCCTTCTTTTTTCATGACTTTCAGATATGTTTTTCCTTCTCCTTTAATTAAAAAACTTAAGAACTGATTAAATGCAGGTGTTCCTTTTTTACCAACCACACTTTTAGCAAATTTAATTTCTTCATCAATGTTTTTATTTTGAATTTTCTGATAACTAGATCTATTATTTTTTATATCTTCCAAAAGCTTTTCCATTATTCCTTTCGTAATAGGGCCAAATTCATGAGATTCTGACCAACGTAACGCTACTTCATGTAATTTCTCGTAATTATATGGAATATCAGACTTACCTATCTCATTTCTAATAACACTATTCAAATTTTCCCTATTAGGTTGGTTAACTGCAAGTATTAGTTTATCTAAAAAATTCTCTTTTATTTCTATTTCATTCTCATCAGAGAGTCTTCCTTTCTCTTCTTCTTTCTGCAAAGAAGGTGGAAGCTTTAATAGACTTAAAAGTTTCTCTCTTGTTGTTCCTTCTTGCACAAATTGATAAAGACCATTCCCATTTATACACGAACAATTTCTTAAAATTTTATATCTTTTTTCTCGAATATCTATACTATCAAATTTTAAAGGATAAGAATCTTTAGATTGCCCTTTTTTTAATTTTTTTTCTTCTGTAAGGTCTAGATCTGCATCAGTATAGATAATAAAATATTTTATATCCTTATCATTTTCTAATTTTTCAATGAAAAGAGTAAAATATTTATTAATAGAAAACGTATTCTTTCTTTCCTGTCTTTTGGAGGGAAATAACTGATCATAACCAATATTACTATCTGCATTATGAGCTTTTACATAAGTAACTCTATCTTTATAATTAATAGTAATATTATTAGATGTATCACGGCTTTTTTCCTCAAAACTTATGGAAAGTATGTTTTTATTCAAGAACATTTCATGCAAGAACAGTATTAATAAATTGAATTCATATATAACTCCAGATATATAATTCTTAAGTTTTTTATCCTTTTCTGGAGCTGTTAAATCACACAATATTCTTTCTTGTAATGCTATATAATCGTCTTGAACTTTACAATTTTTTTTTATTTCGTTTTTAACGATGTTGTTCAGTTCTTCTCTATTAGGCTGATTAACTGCAAGTACTAATTTATCTAAAAATGCTTTTTTTGTTTCTTGTTCAAACTCTTGAGAAAGTTTTCTCCCTTTTATTGCTTTTCGCATAGCAGGAGAAAATTCTAATTGTCCTAAAAGTTCTTCTCTTGTTGCATCATCCTGCAAAAACTGATAAAAATCACTCCCTTGAGTATTATCATTTGTAAATAAAAAGTCTTTTAAAATGTAACATTCCTCTGTGTTTATGCTATCAAATTTAAAAGGATAAAAATTTCTCAACTGTCCTTTTTTTAATTCCTTTTTTTCTGTAAGATCCAAGCCTGAATTAGTATAGACAATAAGATATTCTAAATTATTTGATAAACTATCTGATTTAGAGATTAGATGTTTAACAAAACTACCAAAGTAACTATTAATAGAAGAACTTCGTCTTTCTTTAGTAAATAATTTAGCATAGCTAATATCATTATCTATATAATATTCGTCTACATTTTCAATTCGTATATGAATAGACTTCTTTTCGTAACGAAGAACAATATTACTAAACATATCAATTTCAGAATCTTCAAACGCTAATGACAATGAAGGATATTTATGTTCATACGTAGACTTTCTAAGTGAGCAAAGCACTGACAAGTCTAATTGATACATAAGCCCTATCAAATGATGAGGAATGTATTGCTTAGTTTGA
Source organism: Adela reaumurella (assembly GCA_009867175.2). Classification (NCBI taxonomy): domain Eukaryota; kingdom Metazoa; phylum Arthropoda; class Insecta; order Lepidoptera; family Adelidae; genus Adela; species Adela reaumurella. The sequence continues at coordinate 5,390 of WYDE02202095.1, forward strand.
CAAGTATTATCTAATTCATTCTGTCTAGGTTCATCTTGTAAATCACTAGGAGATTCTAAATCTTCATTACTAGCAACATTTACATCCATGCGCGCCCTTTTTGGTGCTTTATTATCTTTATCCATAACAGAACGCCCACGTTTTCTACTTGTTTTATGATTTTTCTTACCTGGACCCCTTAAATGACTACCTTGTTTATGCGAGGAGTTTTCAATATCTTGTAATGGTGTAGAAATGTAAGATTGAGAAATATTGTTTGAATTTGAACCTACCACATTACCGTAAGCTTCCTCTATAGAAACTTTTATGCTTCTCTTTATATCTTTTTCAATATTACTAAGAAGTGGTACAAAATGGTTCCTGTAATTCACTATGTAAATAATATTATTACCTGTACCTACCTTACCTTTAGTAACATGTAATCCATCTATCTCTTTATCTCTCAATTCTATAGTCCTAACTTTCACGCCATACTTTTCGCATATCATTTTTCCTTCAACTTCAGGTCTTCCCCATATAGCGTTTTCCAACTTTAGAATTTTTATTTCTGAATCAGAGCTTGTATTTTCAATGTCTTCTGCAGTAAATTCAATACGCGGAATATATTCAAAAAGTTTTTCACCTTCTCCTTTTAAAGCACTACCCGACCATGAACCTTTTTTTGATTGATTAACCTGTTGTGCATATTGCTTACAATTTTCCTGCAAAGACTTTACACTAAATCCTTTACTACCTGCAATCAGACCTTTATCTTTTAGCTCGTTCAATCCTTGAGCTATGGAATCAAAGAAACAATCCCCTTCACCTATAGCAGCTCCTATCCTAAAGCCCTCGGGAAATTTCTCCCTTAGTGTCTCTAAAAGTTGATTAAGCTTCTTTTTTTCCTCCTCATTCTTTGCATTTTTTATCCTACTGAAAATGGAAATAGGTTCTCTAGTAACAAAATCCGACTTTTCTAGAGTGATCTTACTATTAGGTGGTTTACCGGACTCTTTATTCCCTGCTAACATATTGACTCACTATACTAAATTATTCACACGATAGTTGAAAAATCAACAAAGTAAAGTTATCTTTATGACTAATAACATTATTTCAATAGGTATATATTTCAATATTTTTTGTCATTAAATAAATAATACGGTCGCTTTTGTTTAATTAAAAATAATAACCGTGAGAACTTTTTGTTTTGGGATGCGTTGGTCTACCATGTGTACCATACGAACTTTTTAATACAACAATTTAACTATACGCTAAAACTAGCTACATTAGCCCATTTCATCTACATATGAACTAATCTACCTAACTTTGTTGTAACAATTTCATGCTTTTATTTTTACAACGCCGCTTTTGTTTTAATTGTTCTCAAAAATGTAGGTAATTGTATCTTGAATAAAGTATCTAATGTTTTAAGCTTAAGCGTTAGATGAAGAAGGGAGGAACTCTGAGTGCGTACTTAGATATAAAATCTGTAAAAAAGATAAGAGCTCCCTTCTCAAAAGTATAGGCTGAACGGTACCGTAGAAAGACCTAAATGGTTCTAATTCTGTATTCACAAGACTAGCCTTACTTTTCAATTTAAATGGTAATGTATGGAGTTATATATGATTAACAACTTTTTAGGCATAGACGTATCGAAAGATCGCTTTGATGTCTTTCTCTCATTTATAAGTAAAAAAGGGAAACGTGAAACTAGAAAAAGGAGTTTTAAAAATGATGCTCATGGATTTCAAGGTCTGCTGAGTTTTCTACAAAAGCATAACGTAGAAGAAGTAAAGGCATGGAATCCACTGGTTGCTACAGTGAAGCTTTAGCTGAATTTATATACAATGCTGGACATTTTGTTAGTGTAGTAAATCCTTATTGCATAAAATCTTATGCAAGGTGTAAGCTTGTACGACCAAAGAATGATCAAACTGATGCAGAAATTATTGCTGATTATTGCCAAAGGCAGGAACCAACTCGCTGGGCACCACCTTCTCCTGAAAAGAAAAAATTAAAACATCTTTATCGTTGCTCGGCTGCGTTAAAAGATGAATTGACATCAGTAAATAACCGTCCAGTACATCAACTCTACAAAAGGGCCTCGTCGAACCAAGTACAACATGTCCAGAAACGATAGGTTTACCATCACATAAAGATGAGTTCCAGTACTGACCATGCTGCTTCATTATCACGTTCAGAGCATCAATTCAACGTAGGAGTGGCTCGCGGTGCCTTCCTCGGATACACCTCAGGAGCCTGGTCGAAAAGGCGCTCGGTGTCTTCCTGGGGTACGCATCTGGAGCCGGGAGTCAGATGGCGTGCGGCGCCTCCCACGGACACGCTTCTGGAGCAGGGAGTCGGATCGGCGTGCTGCACCCCTCTCGGATACGTCTTTGGAGCAGGGGGTCGGAGCGGTGTGCAGCGCCCCTCTCAGATAAGTCTCTAGAGCAGATAAAAGGGTCAGGTACGACGCACCCCTTAGATACGCCTCTGGAGCAGGGAATAGGAACAGCCTAGAGCCGTCCTAGTCTTCTGTCGACGCCACCTATTACCTACGCTACGTACTACCTACGTCCACTACATAACTATCCGACATATCATGCAGTAGATGATGTATTTTAAATTTTTTTTTTTAATCCCTCAGTGTGTTCTATCGCTGTATCCACGGTGAGTGCCCGGAGGAGCTGTTCAACGCGATCCCGCCGTCCATTTACCAGCCCCGCACTACGCGTACTGGGCAGGGATTGCATCCCTATACGATGGAACTACCGCGGATGCGTACCAATCGGTCCTGTAGATCTTTCATCTACAGAACTGGTAAACTCTGGAACGCTCTCCCTGCCAACATATTTCGGGAATAGCACCCGTCAGGCCGGCATGGCATTCGCAACCCAGCTAAACCGAATGTCCATGGGCGTCGTTAGTCACCTTCTGGGTGGCTCGGCGCTAGGGAATGCAATCTCGCGAGATTTTGGACCCAGACGAGATCTCGCGAGACTGTCTTTCCGGTCTCACAGTTTACGAGATCTCGCGAGATTGGGTAATTTTCACCGAAAATTCATGCAAATGTTACTAATTTCCTTTAATGATTATTAACATTCAAGAGAGAAAAACACTTATATAAAACACCACCCACCCACACCACACCATCAATTTATATTTTCATTAAGTCAGTTTAATGAAAATCACTTTAGTCTTATTCAGTGAGCCTTTGGCAGGAATTTGTTGTTAGAAATAATAATAATAACAAACTAGTAATTGAATTGAAGAAAATTAAAAGTAAACTTTTAAAGAAAACATTATTCAAATTAGGCAATTAACATAAAGAAGTATTTATTTAGCCCGCCCGTCACGCCACGCCTCCCTCCCTGGCCTGGACAGTCGCTGCCGGCCGCTGCACGGCTAGGTTCGCGCGCTGGCTAGCTCCGCAACGCACGCATTATGCTGCCGATCAATCTTAGAATCTCGCGAGATCTCGTAAGAAAATTGTACGAGATTCAATCTCGTAAAACATGGACGAGATCCCGCGAGATCGAGATATCGAACGAGATTGCATTCCCTACGGCGCCATATCGACGGTGGAAATTTGAAACGCTGTAAAGGACAAAGTACCAACTTTACAGGAGAAGCGATCAAAGTTTAAAAAAAATCTGTACATTCCATTTTTAATCATAGATTTCCACTGTTTACTTCAAAAATTGTATTTTTATGTCCTCTTTCTAACTATACCCTCAACATAGTGATATTTTTACCCGTTTATGAGATAAACACGAAAATGTCCTTTACGCACACCCCCTTGTTAGACCATTTCACCCTTACGTCAATTGTTCATGGTATGTGATAATCTTAAAATATTGTAAAGGTACTATAATCGTTCACATTTTGCCGTAAAGGCCTTTTAATTCCATAAAACATAAATTTTGATGCTTTAAGTAAGTACATCAAACTAAAAAGGTAATTAAGTCATAGTATTTTGATGTAATTCTCTAAGGCATAATTCATAAATAAAATTAAAGTGGTGGAGTATTGGAATTAAATTTTATTTTCAAATTATTTTTATACTAAGATGTAATGTCAACTCATGTGGGTGTGCGTAATGCGTATAAATTGATTATTTCGAAAGGAAAAATAAAATGTCATATTTAAAAAAAAATTAATGTAATTCTGAATTAAAGTCTCATCAGTACAAGCGACTCAGTGTCATCACATTATCAACTCTTATCGACACTTACTTACTCAAACACTATAAAATATATAGTATGAACTTTTATTAAATAAGATTAAAACACACATTAATAGATTCATACGATTTTAGGGAAAATTACAAAAGCGCATGGCTTAGTTTTGTTTGAAAATTTAAATTTTATTATTTATTTATTTAAACACGTTAATGGGTTTTAGATGTAATCAGAGGAATAGGTTTCTTGAAGATAAAATGAAGACAAAATACTTAAGTTCACGTACTTACATTTCGCTCATTTTAGTCTCATCAACGACGGTTACTACCTAAGTTTTCTTAAACAAATTTTCTAGGCATGATATTAAGTTATACAAAAGGAATGTTTATTAAACAAAGAACGAATTAAATCACTTCTACCTTACTAAGTACGAGTACTAAAACAGTTTTAACATTAAAAACATACACTACTTCAACCACACGGTAATTACCATGTGGAGCCGGTACTTTACCGTGTGGAGTGGGTTCTTAAAAGAATGACTCCACTGCATCTCTTCCCATGCATGTCGTAAAAGGCGACTAAGGGATAAGGACAAGATGCCGT
>WYDE02202106.1:0-10152 GCA_009867175.2 Adela reaumurella
ACTATTTTTGTAGGTCCATTATGCCCGAATTTCAATTTGTATGGAGAAAAAGTATAGTCCACCAGAAAATTAAATACTTATTACCTTCTAAAGTAAGTTCAGTCTGATTATTAATTCAGTAGAAATCCTACAGTTGTAATTTTTTGACATTTCAGAAATAACAAACCTTTTTCGCTTCATACTTTTTAAATGCAGATTTTGTTACGTCAAATAAAAACATTCTATCGTTCAGAGTAAGAAGCCGAATGACAATGGTCAGATAATAGCTAATTTCTTTCATCTCTAGAAGGTGCGTAAATAAAACCTTAAATAATTAATTCCAAAAAACACACAAAGTATAGATATGTTATCGCACCATTGAAAAACGCAGACACGCGCAGGTGGCAACTGTGTATGCCGTATTGCCGTGTCAAGTTCAATGACAGCACAGTCAATAGAAATGCACAGTAATGCAACTGAAAATATCACCTCAAGATAGGCGTGTACCACGAAAGCCAAATTAAATGTTTGAAGAGGTAGCCCAAAATAACTAGACCATCAGATCTACCGGCCTACCGAAAGTCGTCTTAACGAGTGACAAATGATAGTGACACCGATAGTGAAGTCTGTGTAAAATCTATGCCCTTCCCGCTCGCACATCTCACGAGTTGAGTGAGAGGTGCAAGGGGTCCCAGGGCAGTCCAGTGGGAGCGGTCGTGGGGACAAACGGCATTTCGTATTAGAATTGTGCTACTTCGTACACTTGTTCCCTAGACCTATTAGAGCGATTTGAGTCGCAGAACCGGATGTTCCGTCCATTAGGATTTGAAATGGCGCCAATTTTAAAAAAGGCGTCCAAATGTATAGAATATTTCATCCGAAACCAATTATGACGTCCTGGGTGTCGTTTTCGAGGTTTCCGAGGGTTAGAATATAAAAAATTATATCAAATACGACTTTCAGTGCCAAAAGGATGTAAAATTTTTCATATTTGGGCCGATTTTACAGCACTTTTTTAATTTTAAAATATTTAAAAGTTTTGATAGATTTTCATAGTTGGGGTGTCGTTTCCGGGGTTATTCGGAGTTGGTATGCCATTTTTAGTGTGTAGAAGAGGATTTGGAAGAAATGGGCTGCAACAAAGGAAAGAAATAAGTAACTTAAAGTTACTTATTTATTAAAAAATAAAATTATGAGAAAAATATCTAAATGTCTTATTTATTCATCACCAAGGAACGTTTCGTTATCTGTAAGGTCATCTGTTGAAGTCAACCTAAAAAAAATAATTCAACTAGTGTCTGCTTAAAAAATCAAACTGCGGCAGTTCCGTTTCTCCCTAATATGAATTAAATTTTAAGGTAAAACTACTTACCTCTGATTTTTGCAGTGTCGTCTGCAGTTAGTACACTGTAGAGTACATGGAAGGCTGTTGCGTAAACATGAACATCTCATGGTCTCACAGGTGGACTGCAGCCGCATTTCCCAAGGACTGGAAACTCTTTCCATATTTGTGCCTCTTTGGTCCAGTTTGGCTCCCAGTCCACTTTGCCTCGCTTCCACTCCCATGCTGAGGGATCTGTGGGACGATCAGTTGCAGAAATGGATCGGCCCCATACATTACCTGCCTGCTAAGCAGCTCGCAGAGCATACTGATGTAATGCAGAAGGCGTAGGAGGGAGGGAGGAACTGCAATAATTTGTTTTTCGTGCAAAACATGTCTTTACGCACGTTAGTAGTTAATTTTTCTCGTATTTTGTGGGGTCATACAAGCCCGCAGTAAATTCTTCCAAACTTTTCATTTTCTCCTTCGTGATTTCTGTGTGCGGATTGGAGAGTTCAAGTAAAGCTAGTGTCACGTCCGGGCGTTTCATCCTGGTAACAAATTTCTTCAAAAGTTTTCGTGCAAAATGCGTGGTCTGAGATTCTGTATTAACGCCGGTCCGTGAAATATAATGCCGCCATAAGATTATCGGGTTCTTGCCACCGGTTCTATCAATGTTTCCAATTTTTCAGACAGTTCGGCTTTGTTTCCAGTTCTTAGTTTCCCATTCAAAGACAATGAAGGAGGGCATTCCTGATTTTCGTAAAGGAAAAAGTGGTCAAGGTCTAGCTCTCTCTCTTTAGCCGCAATGAATAGCCTTGAAAATAGCTGAATTTCGTCTTTGAGATTTTTTACTTGAGTGCTAATTGCTGGTTTCCTACTTTTAACATCAAAACTTTTGTTACAATTTCTTTTCAGGTTCATATAATGAGGATGAGCCTTTCCTGAACAAACGTGTCACATGCATATCTACCAGCACTTTCTGCGGCATGTAACGCCTTTATAAATTTTTCTTGCATAAGTATTTTGCTATCCAGACAAACCAGATCGCCGCTCTGCCTCTCAAAAAGGATTCCCTACACTGAGGAAAGCATCTTTCAGTGCAAGACAGCGCTCCAGAAATTTTCTTTGTAAAAAGGAGTACTGCTCATGATGTTTTTCTGGGAAGGACGGAGATAAATTCTCAAATGCAGTCACGTCACAAGGCAACTTATCTCTGGACTTGAAAACATAACTCTACGCCGTGAGCCCAAATCTTGATAAAGGCCGTTTACACCATCGGTTGCCTTGATTTCAGCATTATATTGTTCATGAGCCTGGTCGATAGCTTTAGCTGAGAATGGCCTTCCAGTCTTCTCAATGACAAAGTTTCCTGAGAAAATAATGAAGTTTTTTTTTGTAATATAAATTATCTCTATGTATTTCATGAATATTATTATTCGCTGATAGATGTAGTGATACCTGAACGAAATTGTCGATGAACAGAAGGAGATTTAACGTCCAGCTCTGTTAAATCTTTGATATGGACGGAAAGCCACCGCGAATAGTTTAATCTGCTTAATGTTAATTAATTTTAATATTAATTAAGTTTAATCTTTAATCTTAGCCAGTGTTGCCAACTCCAAAAGTTAAAATTATCGAATTTAGAAATCTAAAGTAAAAATTATCGTTTTGATGACAAAATTATCGTACAATCTTTGACTTTATTAAAGACGGTCACAAATCTTCGATATAAAGAACGTGTACTTTTGAAAGCTTCGTTCTCTTAAAATTTTAAAGGTAGAAAAGTAATGGCTACACCATAGTAAACTTCGATCTGATGACTACAAAAAAAAAACTTTTTTTTTACCCTCTCCCCGTACCCCGATGATGTCATACTCTCTGGAACGAACAATCTTCTGAAAATTTGTCGAGGCGCGGTAGGCGCTCAAGCGATCGAACTCTTGTCCGTTTGGGATAAATTAAACTCTATTTCATAGACAAGTATTTTTTTATGGTATAGCAATCCAGTTCGTCTTTATAGAGGTAATTTTCGTCATCCTTGCCCCTAATATCCTCGGAAATGACTCCCCAACTACGAAAATCTATCAAAACTTTTAAATATTGTAAAATCTGCTGTAAAATGCTGTAAAATCGGCCTAATCATGAAAAATTTAACATCCTTTTGGCACTGACAGTCATGTTTGATATTATTTGGAACCCCGAAAACTTGGAAAAATTATCACTAAATTTGGAAGTCTTTTTGAAAATTGGCGCTATTTCAAATCCGAATGGACGGAACTTCCGGCTCTGCGACTCAAATCGCTGTAATAAATAGCTCTAGTGAACAAGTGTACGAAGTGGCACAATTCTAATACGAAATGCCGAATAGTTCAAGTATTGCCATGAGCCGCTCCCGCTACTGCGAGAAGTCCACTTCAGCTTTATGATAGACGATGTTCAAATGGAGACGACGCGACGGCGGCGGATTCGTGTGATTTTCCGCAAAGTGGCGAGGTAAAATTTACGCTATATTTCTGGTCAGACTTTACATAGTCGGCCAGTGACGTCACGTAGCTGTAAATAGCCTAAGGCTGATTTATTTGCAGACACATTGCTGTGAATAGCCACTCTGCCACTATCAAACAAACAACACAAATTTTTACAAAAAGTTTTGTTTTAGGTGCTAAAAAAAATTATCTTCGCCGGCCTAGGTGTGAAATGGCACGACAAGTATTGAACCAGCAGATCAGCCCCCGAGAGCTTCCGGTGATATGAAATAGGTAATCAGGATGAGTCGTCAGAATTTCTGGCGCGGGATTACCCCGCTATCGGGAGCTCCCGACCGGACGTCCAGCCCCGAGCGTGTCGTGAAGTTATGCTCCGTGGGAGAAGAGGTGCTCGCCCTGGCTCTGAACCACTCACTGCATCACTGCGATATAGATGGAGACACGCTCTCATTCAGACGTGTCCCGGGACTCCTCGCACTCGACTTGGCGTGCGACGGAGTAACGCTCTACGTAGTGGATACTCACGGTAGACTTTTCAAGTCTCCAGTTACAGACGTGAACGCGCGGGAGGAGATAGTGGTCCGGGAGGAAGCTCGCTGCTGTCCTCACGGATTCAAAACTTCCAGCTTCAAAGTAAGGTTTCGCAGTGTAGTTGCCAGTGAATTTGGACAGCTGTTTGTAAGTAATGATGGCCAGCTGTGGGGCTCCGGTGTGATGCCCCAGATTGCGCTCGACTCGTACGAGGTTCGGAAAATTACTTTCTTCGAAGGACGCACGGTGTACAGCGCATCTCTCGGCTCAAATTTTGCTGCTGTCATTTCTCGAAGGAACATGAGAAGGTCGGGAAATTACGACACGGACAGTGAAGACGAAGAAGAAGTGTTCGCGTCGGACTGTATCCAGTGCCGCGCTATCGCCGGCTCGGCGTCCCCCGCCTCCGCCCCGTCTCCGTCCGAAACCTGCCCCCTGGGAGTCCAGCTGAGTCGGTCGAGCGATGACTCCAGTAGTACGACGGCGGCACAATCCAATCTGCACCCCGATGCTCACAGTCTCACAGAAGACTCCAGTCAGTCGACAGAAGAGTCTAAAATTGTGAAATCATTACCTGTCGAAAACCCACGGACTACCCTCGCCGATGCAGATCCCGAATTAAATTGTGAGTCCCACACGGAAACTTGCGATGGTGATATTCAAAGTAAATCAGAAAAATCAAACAACATTTTCATGAACACGGATGCGGCTCGCCAGTTCTTGAGCAGACAACTATCGTGGGTTTCAGTCGGGGAAGATTACCTCGTAGAATACACTGAAAAACCGACCAGAATAATAAAGGAGAATGTGTCAAACCTGACCAACTTAGTGTACGAGGGAGTGAAAACAGTCGGAGACAAGGTGGCTACGTTATCGCGACATGTGAGCGGCGGGAGCGAGTCTTGTGAACCTAGCGACCGTCACCTTCCTGAACCCACTGAGTCGCTCCTCTACAGCTGCACCTCCAGTTACAAACTTGACGAGCTTCAGTTTTCCACCAGCACCATCGCCAGCGAAAAGGAATGCGAGAACATGGAACATGAAAAATCTAGCAATCTTATAAAGTTAGGACGGAACATTCTGAGCACTGAGCTGTGGACGTGGGGCGACAGCGAACACGGACAACTAGGCATTGGTGATATGATGAAACGAATCAAGCCAATGACAGTAACTTCCCTGTCTGGATTCGGATTGCAAAAAGTGTGCTGTGGAAAATTACACTGCACTGCATTGGCACTTGACGGAAGAATGTTCGGTTGGGGCGGAAACCGCTTCCATCAAGTAAATTTTGAGTCCAGAGATGACAGAAGTAGCCCGGTACAATTCCAAGAGAACTCCAACATGGACAGAGTTAGAGATATAGCTTCCGCAGATGACCACACGATGGTCTTTACTCACGAGCAAAATATTTATTACATGGGCAAATACCCAAATGAATACACGGAAAACATTGTAAACCTCAATGAAAAAATAAGTAATGAAGCGGAGAAAATTGAAGAAATTAATATTTTAGCTAATCAGGAGACAGCGGAAACCATTCCTACAAAAAAATGGCAAAACAAATGTTACCACTGGAGGATCTCGTCGGCTGGAAACATCAGTTATACATACGTAGAGGAGTCGTTGCGAGCTCCTGCACTTCCCGATCTATCTATAGCTCAAAAAATTCTAGAAGAGATGCTCTTAATATACAATTGGCTAAATAAGCCGTTCATGAAAAAAAGTAAGACCATAACTGTGCACACGGCTGTGTTTGAGACAGTGTGTGAACTGTACACGGACGTGCTCAACCTGACTGCGCTTAATGTGCTGTCCATGTGGCAGTACACGGAAAATCACATATGCGAGTGTGAGATCTCTATAATTAAGAATTACCAACAGTATATCTTTGTGTATGAGAAGTATTTATCTGCAATATGCAATTTAATTTGTTTAAGTGGTTTTGCGCAAATAGCCAACATAGTCGATATGCCTTCCAGTATTTATAACTTATTCAGTCATCAGTTGCCTACGAGTAAGCAGAAGAATAACAAGAAGACGTCTGAGGCGATCATAACTTTGGCGTTCATTCAGCCACTGACAAGATTGAGTTCTTACAAGTGTATCGTGAAATCACTTCTACGATACAATGCTAAAAAGGCAACTAGCAATGGCAGCACTGAAAAGAAACTAAGCGATGCTCTTTCCGCTTGGAACACATTAATTGAACATCACGAAAAAAAGAAACAAGACGCCGAAATCACTAAGCTCTTTTGGGAGACAACCGGTAAAGTTATAGACCAATTTAAGACTCCAGAACGACGGCTAATAAGAGAATCCCGCTCTAGACCACTGAACATGGTTCACGCTGGACGATTCTCCAGTCATTGGTTTGTATTATTGAATGATGTGTTTCTACATATCAGTGGCAGCACCCAAACCGTCCATTCGCTGGAGACTATCTGGGTGGAACCGTTGGCCAACTCGGACACTACTCAAAATGTTATTCAGCTGATTACTCCTGAAGAAACACTGAATGTTTCTACGAGCACGTCCCAAGAGAAAACTGAATGGGTTCACTCATTGCAGACATCCATAAAGATAGCATTGAACAAGACTTCTCATCCGAAGCCACCGGCGGTGAGGACAGCCAGCTATACGTTCACAAATAAAAATCAATTCTACAAAGATGCTAAGTACCACGGAAGATGGATGGATGGTAAAATACACGGTCATGGTCGGGCGGAATGGCCCGATGGAAAGTTGTACGTGGGGCAGTTTCAATTGAACACCTTTCATGGTCATGGAAAAATGGACATTCCTAACGTTGGTGAGTATGGATGGTGTTTTACTTATGTCGAAAGAGAGTTTTTCTCTAGAACCAAGAGGTTGGCCTCCCAAACAAGTAACCAAAGTCTTCACCTAAGGTACCTACATCTAGAATGTGGCATTTTGGAACTGAACAAAATTGAATAAAATCTTGTTGCTTAAATTTTGGGTCGCGAATGCTTCTACAAAAATATTAAATGTGCAATATGACCATAATCATCTCACAAACCTTTTCCAATAGACGAGTTGTTGTTGTTGTTGTGGAGTTGTTATATATAGATTTTTTATTTATAGACCACCATCATTGGTGGCGGTGCACAAAATTTTAAAAGATGATCAGACACAGCCAATAACACCACTCCTCACAAAACCACGCGCAGAGAGGCACCATGCCAGATAAAAGGACGAACGGACGAAAAGGTCAATTTTTTGCAAATGCAGCAAAACACATTTTATACAGTGACAATTTTTGTATTTTTTAAATCTGAAATGAGCATTGGGGGCTGTACTCAAAGTTCCAGGCTCTAGTCTCCGTTCAGCGATCATGGTTGCACTTAAGATCTAATCAATTTCAGGTGTCTACGAGGGTCAGTGGAAAGACAATCTTCAAAATGGTTATGGCGTCATGAAGTACACTTCGGGAGACCTCTACGAAGGAAATTTCAAGGACGGGCTGGCTAATGGTCATGGTGTCCGTAGACAAGGAGACTTCACCACCTCCACGGCTACCATTTACTTGGGCGAATGGAGTAATGGCGTAAAGCAGGGCTACGGTGTCATGGACGACATCGGCAAGGGGGAGAAGTATCTGGGTAGTTGGAGCGAGAACAAGAAGCACGGGTGCGGCTTGATAGTAACTCTAGATGGCATTTACTATGAAGGTGTATTCATGCAGGACATACTCACCGTGAGTGTTGCCAGTTTATTGTAGAGGTCTATCCGATCCTCGTGTATATATCATGTATCTGTACCTCATCATGAAGGTGCATTCATGCAAGACTTACTCACCTACAATATGCTAGTTGCTAGTTTATTATAGAGATTCTACCTTGCGATCATGATAATAACTCTAACCACTCATGCGCCCCATCACGTCAGTCGGCGCCTCTAAAATGCCCCCCACATATTTGCAAAACGCGCCGGCCGCGGCCGCCCGCCTGCCCGTACATAAATAGCTTCCGTGAACAATTTTTAATATGAAACGATAGACAATCAATTCCTCTTGTGTTAAGTTAGTAAATAACGCTACCAAATTAAGTAAATATTTCAACTGTAAGTATTGTCAACAATTTATGAAAATTACAAATAAAAGTTCAAAGCAAATAATAAGTTGTCACTCCATCATGATTTAAGTTATATACCATTATAGTATAGGGGGTAGCGAAGATTTCTTGCACGAAAGAACATACGGCTGAAAGTTTCATGGCAGGTAGGGGTCAGATCAGTGATGTGAAAACCGCAAGTCTGCCGGGGGGCAGTTAAAAATAAATAAAATATAGACTTTTCTGCTTATCAGAAGGCGGACTTATTGCCTGAGGCAATCTCTTCCAGTCAACCTTTATACACTACAACACATTTAGTGTATAGGTTTCCTCACGGTGTTTATTTGCAGTTGAGGCTTTCTATAAAACTGACCGCTTACAAATTTGTTGGTCAGGGTGATTTTTTCACGAACGAACATACGGCTGAAAGTTTCATGGCAGGTAGGGGACTGATCACTGATGTGGAAACAGCAAGTCTGCCGGGGGGCAGTGGAGGCTTTCTATAAAACTGACCGCTTAAAAATTTGTTGGTCAGGGCGATTTTTTCACGAACGAACATACGGCTGAAAGTTACATGGCAGGAAGGGGACTGATCACTGATTTGAAAACCACAAGTCTGCTGGGGCGCAGTGGAGGCTTTCTATAAAACTGACTGCATCAAAATTCCGGCCTCAGTACTAAATTTTCTCTTATAGCATGTTTGATATTGGGGATGAAGGGGGGGGGGAGACAGTCACCGAGTAATCATACCAACAAACCTTTGTCTATTCTATTGTAAACTAGCATTGCCCGTGACTTTGGCCACGATAAATTGTGATTAAGTTACTTTTTTATAAATATATACTTAGTTGTTTGTATGGGCTGCCTAACTAAGCGCAAGTGAAACCATATGAGATGTCCTGACTACGAATTATGACATGTACAAATGTAACAAATTTGAAATTTCATTAAAATCTTTTTAGGGGTTTGGGAGTATAGCAGAAAAGAATATAATCATGCATAAATATTAAAATTTTTAGGTTTTAAATGAGTTCTGCATTTGCTGGTTACAAATAAAATTAAAATTAATAACATCTGACATTTTATCACATTAACTTATTATAGCTAACAAATAAACTAAGGTTATTCATTTAAAATGTGACGCTGGAATGGGTAGCGACGTTGACAAACTTCTGTCTTTTCTACTCCATGGCTTGTCACTCACACAAACAATCAACGACGAGGCTATCGCACTAACATAATAATAATAATATCAGGATTTAAATCTTATAAGCACCATAAAAAGCTAAATTACTTATTTTACTAAAAATATATTGGTAACTAACTCAACTGTATGTCTCGCCAAAATTTATATTTTTATCCGACTAAGCGAAGCCAAAAGGAGGGGTTTGACTTTTATACTGCATATAAGTATACGTGCATATATGTATATGGCTAAATTTGTATCACTCTATGTACAGTCAAGTCTAAATTTGTTAGAATTTGAGATAAAATGTGATGATCGATAAAATTGATTGCTGGATTAAAGATTTAAAAAAAGTTTTTTTATATTAAGTGTAGTTTCAATTTAAAGACAAAATTGTGTCGAATCCAAAAATATATACATTATTATAAATTAAGGATAAATTTAACGAGTTACAACATTTTGAAAAATTCCGGCTCTTCTCGCGGCGACACATAACATTAATGCCTTCCGTCTCTCGGCGCGGTGAATTGGTGGTGAGTTTCTTTCCCTTTTACTACGAGTATGCCTGGTGTAACC
>WYDE02202117.1:0-16220 GCA_009867175.2 Adela reaumurella
TATAAATGTAGTTACATAAGATAGTATGTATTATAATTAATATATATAAATAAATATGTTATTACACAAATATAATAATATAATATGATAATAATAATAATATACAAAATATATATTTCAATTATATACACATATACAATACAACATACATCACGTAGGATTAAGTACTTACAATATTTGTATAAATATAATATAAATCCAATAATAATATATATTTATTAAATAAATACATAAGTAGCAGTAGTTCGAGCTAGTCAGCTAAGAGGCTTACAGTCTCCTCGTTTTCAGGAAGTATAAGATAATTATGCAGCAGCACCTTAAAAGTGTTGCTAGAGCTGGCAGTACGTATATGTACAGGTAATTTGTTCCATAGACGCACCGCTTGCACTGTAAAAGACTTCGTGTACATAGTACTTGAGCTACCTATATTGGAATTCCTTTTCAAGTATGCAAGTATGTAAGCATTAGTGCATATTTTATTCTTATTAATTGGTCTTCATTGAATTTGATATTTTTTTGTAAATTTTTTATTAGTTTTTGGTCTCTCTTATTTCTTATTTTGTCATTAGTTTCAGAACATGTCTTATGAGTAGCATGTGTTTTGAACTTTTTGTGGACACTTTACTGGTTTATGTATATTTTTTAAATTAACTTAAAATATCTTTATTTACAATTTATAACTGTTTTTTGTCCCTTAGAAAATAAAATAAAAACATATAAATAAAATCAATAAATAATCTCTACCCCAGAAACTCATCTTCCTGTCTGACGCCGGCCCTGAGCGCAGAGCGCGAGACCGCGGTGCGCGGCTCCTTCACGACAGAGAAAGGAAAAAGCGCCGCGTGGAAATTTGGTAAATTCCTGTTCCATCAGAGCGGCCTGTTTGTTTCTCAGCAATCACAAGTCGCGACTTTACCTCCACGCTCCGCCTCTGCGGAAACTTTGCGTCGCCTCCTTCTACGAAGACAATGGAGTGGGCAATACAGAATGGAGAGCACACGTGCGCCAGAGGTATTCGTGTGCGAGACGCGAGTCCCACCCTGGTTATCGTAGTAGTGACACTTGTGGTAGATGGCGTTCGTCTGTGCAAAGAGGTGCAAAGGGATGGCACGGTTCGATTTGAAAGAAATTGTGCATACAGCATCTCCTATGGTACTATACTTTGTCAAATTTAGGATTATAATTTTGACAGTTCACAGTAGGGATGGGGTAGTGTATAATCGTTAATGAATCTATTCGATTTACGATTATTATTCTCATAGAACATGGAATCGATAGTTACAACACTACGGTAAGTGGGCGGTACCTATCAATGAAGTACGATATTTTCTGTAGAAAATTTTACGGGGAAAAAAATACTTCGTAGGCGTGATCTGTCAAAATTATCATCCTAAATTTGACAAGGTATAAGAGAGAATTGAGGATAGCAAATTGTAGGTACTACGTAATCTGTTGTATATACTTTTTTGGGTTATATATCGAGAGGAAATTCGTAGGGGACTTTCCCTGTTGAAAGCCCTCGGCTTATTTTTTTTTATGGAAACTAACACGGAAGACTACATCACCTAATGCACCAGTTTTCTGGTACCAGTGACGTTAGCCTGCATAAACACCTTTGTGAATTATGTAGGTAGATAGATGCCATGTCAGCGCTTCCCTCAATTCTTACTGTTTACCTTACTGTTGTTACGAAAAAATTAAGAAGGAAATTCAAATGAAGAATCGCTTTTCAATACTGCCGTGTGGGTGATACCGTATTAGTTTGACGACACCGTAGTTTGCTGTCGATAAAATAAGAGCGGGACGGGCCAAAGTTAGCGATCGCCGATCGCAACTCTCCTATTAACTTTGCCTGTCTCTACCGGCTTAATATCACACGAGTGAGTGAAGATGTCTGAACCAATCGTAGGCGTTAATGCATTCGACACGGCCAGTCTGATTGGTTGTGAACTGAGTGAGAAATCGTGGCGTTGTATCTTCACTCGCTCATGTAATAATAGCGCGGTAGACGCCCTTGACTAATTAAGAGGATGCTTCATCACTCGCACTTCATACAAAAAGCCTTAATTTCTTACACCCTCATTTTGTGGAATTGATTAAAAATCTAAATCAATTTGGGTTTACAAGACCAATTACAATGTTTCTATAGAATTAGAAAACTGAAAATGTGTTTACTGTAAGAATTATGAAGCTATAATATTCGCACATTTCATGTAACTTGTGAAGTAAATATGTCTACACTAGAAACAAAATTTGATAAATGTAATACTATAGATACCTACAATATTTCGTTTACACTTCAAATAAAAAATAATTTGCTGAATAACTTCTCAGGATTTGTCACAATTAACTAAGAGGCAAACCCTGTTCTCTATCTTTATCTCCCTCTTACGTAAGAGCGTTAAAGGAAATAGGCATACTTTTTGCTGAGTTGAGGCCGCCATGCATTCCGTAAAACAAATATTGCCTATCCATACTATTGGATATGAAATGTGTGCTTCAAAATAGCACGGTAGCGACATATATAGCTAAAAAGGTGTTCGTACTCATACATACATACATCCATGGGTTCAATTCAAGTGGATCGGTTAGTTAGATATCTACTAAAAGCTTTAAACTTTAAAAAGTACAAAATCCAATAAATGACCGATGTTGCGAATCCTCATTCGTTTTTATTACTTATTATTTTTATCTATCTCGTAATGTACTTGAATTAGTTAGTTGGATAAATCCAAATGGAAGAAAAATTTAATGAGATTTCGACAAACACGAAAAATGTAAAAAAAGTTGCTTAAGTAATTTATTACTCATACATCATAAAGCACACAAATAGTTGCATTCGTGAAAACTAAAGAGTTCTTGTTTTAGGTGTGCTAGGTATTTTTAATTCTAGCAAGATTTTTAATTAGTCAAAATATAGGTAAGTTATAAGTACTAAAATGTGACTATTGGCGAGCACCAAATTCGCGTCCATCTAAAGGGATTTTAGATATAAAGAACGTAAATATATTGCAAAGTTTTTTTTTGCAATCTTTAGTGTGAAGCTGGAACTAATATGAATATGTATAACAAAAAATAAAAAAAACACCAATATTATTTTTAGCGACATAAAACGCTCCAAAATCTAGGAATAATTGATTATTTATAATAATAATTTTATGAGTTTATGAGTATAAATATATATTAAATACATATATATTTATAATAATAATAAAACTCATTTTTATATATTTGTTTTATTGCTACCTTAGGCGCCTAAATACGAGTAGTAAGTCCCCACATGCATGCATGCCCCCTACAAGCAGCACACATTATACATTTATTACTTTTATTAGGGCCACTTGCACCAATTTTTAAATAAAATTAATACGCTAATTTTGATTAAAGTGACATTTATAGTAAGCGATTGTATGTCAATTTTTGCTTATAAATTAGCATGTCAAAAATTTAAGGTTGGTGCACCTGCACCTGGGCCTTACACATTCTGTATTTTTTTTTTCTGTTGAGCTGATGGAAAGCATAATTTTTTTAGTGATTGTAAGTCGCCATTATTTCTTTTTTAACGGTTGAGTTAATCATACACATTTAATGGGAGTTCAAATTCTACTTCAGGTAGGGTATTAATGAGCAAGTGTGGATGATTTTTTTTTCCAGTTCTTATTGTAGTGTTCCCTGCACAGAAGTGATCCTGGCTCGACCACATGATAATAAAAAACTACCACTCACGATACGCTGACGCGTATTTGTACTACAAATAAGAGACTCCCAGAGCTCCTACACAAATAACGAATGAATACAGCAAATATACACTTTTAGTGATCGCAAACATCAGAAGCATCTTAAAAACTCAATGACATTGACAGTCGTATGATAATTTTAAAATCGCCATATGTCTGAAAAACAAAACGTCTTTGTTTATGGTTTCATTTGGCATTGTCAGCGTATCGCAGTTTGAACGTATATAGTATGTTCTTTTTCCATTAACAAATATTTATTACACGATTTTCACATAATAATGATTACAAACAAAATTATGTGAATCAGAAAAAAACATTAAATAAACAATACAAATTCAAAGTAATCTAAATAAAACTAATCTAACAAATCCTAAAGAAACAACGAAAATCCAAACAATAAAAAAGTATAAATTAAAACTAATATAAATAATAGAGGTCAGACGAGGAGGTTGGGCGGAGGCCAGCGGGCAGGAGCAGGATACGACCGGACTCCAGACCCAATGAATTTATCAACGTGTTAGGTAGAAAATTTCATCCGTGGAGGTCGAAGCCTAAAGCGTCCCCATGACACTCGCCACGTTCTCCCTATCCACCGCTATGCTGGTACGTTGCATGAAGTAGGCCCCAGCCCAAACCTCCCCGGTGGCCTCAATTAAACGTCTTCGTAACTCATTACAAAGGGATTTGGCTTCTTGGGCCCACGGACCTAACGTTTCTACCGCGAAACGAGTACATCGTAATTTTGAACTTTTTTGTGTATACATTATGATTAACCAATCCCCCAAAGCCTCCGCAGTGGCTCCGACTTTTCTTGCCCTGGACACCACTTGGTTTTTGGCCAGTGTGTCGACACAATTAGCATCCCAGACGAGAGCCCTCCCGTATGACCACGGCACCGGAGTCATCCCGTCCGTGCGATTGCCATTGTCTCTGCAGGCAGAGACCGCGGGGCTCCAGTATTGATGGGACGTTGGCAAAACGGAAAGCGTGATTTGAAATTTGGTTGAGAGTTTGTGTGTCCGCCGCTTGGTACAGTGGAGGCCGAAAGAATCCACTTACGATCCGCGCACACATTTATGTGGGTGTACAAACTCAAAGTCAAGCCGAAGTGCAACTGCAATCGCATGTTTCTTTATTTGAGTTGGATGACATATCGGTTTCTTTGCGTATACAGAAAAGGCGTTTTCACTATGATAAAGCAGGTTTTTTTACCTTGGATCTCAACGCTACACAGAGCAGACTTTATTCCGCGACGCTAACGCATTCTTGTTGGAGAACAAATACGATGTGATCACTAGCTCATTTTTGGAGAGAAAATTACTTCGCATGTTCTTTCCCTCTACGCTTCACTTTCTTCATAAAATTTTAAGGAACTCAAACTTCAGATATAGATATAAGAGCCGTGGGAGCATGAATAGAAGTTTAAAATAGAAGCAATAAAGGAAGAAAAGCTATAATGTGTTAATCAGATATGATTTGTTTAAAATTCCAGTAACGGGTAATGTTATCAAGTTCTAATTAATGTGAACTATTAAGGTTTTTTCGTTCCCAGATTGGCCTGGTCAGGGAGGGAAAGCAGACCACACCTCGACATAGACATGGACTAGTTGAGAGGCCGAAGCCCTACATAGGGTTTGCTATAATAAGAATATATTGTAATTAATTAATATAATATCAGAGAAATGTAAATGGCATCGAAAGGCTAAAATAGTAATAAAGTAATAAAACTAAGGTTTACAGTTTATTGGATGGGATGTTTTCCCATCCAATAAATTGAGCTTCTAAGTCAACCTAATAAAAATTATTCGGTCATTTATGTCACATATTTTGATGCTCGCGAACTCACTCATAAAAACCTATTGAGTACTGCCCGCTAACCCAGAATCTTGAATTTTGACATGAAGGAATATCTCAGAGCACAATTAAAGACAAAAATAAAAAAACACTCTAATTTGTAGTTGTATCATACAAAACTATTTTGAGCTGTTCAGTATCACTTACAACATCACCCAGATAGGCCAGTTCAAAAACGACTAACTGAAAGCTTAACATCCGGTATAATAAGTGAATATAAGCAAGTTTCAGGCAATTGTCATAATCATTAATCGGCGAACGCACGCTCGAGGCGTCGCCGCTTGAGAGTCAAACTTGACAATACGAAGCTGCACACATAAGTACCTACTTAGTGCAAAACTGAGATTAACAAAGTCACTAAAAATAATATTTAATTTAAATTTAATTAAAAAATTTAAAGAAAAATTCTAGAATGCGTGCTGCGATCCTGCTCTCTGTGTGCGTGTCGCTGGTGTGGACTAAACAGCTTCGTAAGTGCTTTGAAAGCTTTCTATGAATTTAGTTTTCGTGGGATTGGTAACCGTGGGGTGGTACCATGTTACACCAACTACTTACATTTTATCTAATCTCATATTAAAATTATGGACTTAAATATTATTTCAAATTGTATTCAATTTTAAATTATAAAATAAATTTTATTAAGGGTTTTTTTAAAGACCTATTCTTTACTAGTTGTGCGGGAGTGAGCCCATTTCTCCGTTTATATTATATGTTTTTACTTTCAAACGACTTCAAGAGTAAGAGAGTATGTTTTGTGATGATCAGAAAATTCGAAATTGAGATTTCGACTGATTTGGGATCTACGAGTATATCGATCATCATTCCAAAAAAAGTCAGTTATAAAAAAGTGCGTTTGTCTGTATGTGGGTGTGGGGGTGAGGATGTGTGTGTGTGTATGTGCGTCGACTTTCCGCCTAAACAGTTGAACTGATTACGTTAAAAATTCTTATTTATGAGTTTAGTCAAATTGTGCAGAGGTGTATTTTTTAGTTTTTAAAATTCGAATAAATAAGGATAGCTGCCTTACAAATATTTTGTATGAAGTCGTTTTCTCAAAAATGTGTCTAACGATTTTGCTCAATTTTGCACATCGTCAACGTATTCCTAGCATAATACGTTTGTTACCATAAATAAAATAAATATAGACTTTTCTACTTAGCAGATGGCGGACTAATCGCCAGAAGAAATCTCTTCAAGTCAACTTTTATACACTATACATTAACACGTTCGTATTGTTAGTGCATAGGTTTACTCATGGTGTTTTAAATGTAAATTTGTAATTATGCTCACAAATTTTAACAGACTCTTTAAAATCCGGAAAAAGTGTCCGCATACCACGTGTCGAAACCACGAATTCTTGAGTAAGGCGTGTGCTCATCAACCAGGCTACTCCGCATCCTAAACTTACTGCGTTCTCCCAGAAAAACTCTAAAAAAGGTAGGTTCCGTATAAAATTGGCCATTCTCCATACAAAATATGAGCTTCGACTTATTTTTATGTGTAAGCCCTGACTTTTCACCTAAACCATTGTACCGATTTCGTTAAAAATCTATTTTTATGAGTTTAATAAAATTTCCCAGAGTAGTTAGTTTCTTTTTAGTGTTTAAAAATTCGAAATAATAAGTGTAGCTGCCATAAAAATTTTGTTTGCATCAAATTTTCTAAAAAAAAAACGCTTTAACGATTTTGCTTATATTTTGCAAGTCGTCAATGTGTGCCTAGACTAATAGACTATTGTAATCCGTTTTCCAGGGAAACTTAACCCTTTCGCCAACATTTGGCACGCGATAATTTATCCTACGTGTGACACCCGTTGTCACTCAATATTCAAGATCTTATCAAGATCAAGACTTTATATTTGCGTAGTTTCTGTCAGTTCACACGAACGAATTTAATCTTGTATGTGTATCTTGTAGCTTTTCCTTATTTAAAAAAAATATTATAAATTTAAAAAAACATCAACTTTAAAGTGTACAATTTATTTTCATAATAATCCTTA
This sequence comes from Adela reaumurella, assembly GCA_009867175.2. NCBI lineage: Eukaryota > Metazoa > Arthropoda > Insecta > Lepidoptera > Adelidae > Adela > Adela reaumurella. The sequence goes on from WYDE02202117.1 coordinate 7,591, forward strand.
TAGAATAAAATATAACAAAAGCTACAAAATAAAACCAATTTTTTTTAATAATATAAATATAATAAATAATACTGGAAATATAATATATTTCCCAAATCGCTGTCGCTGGGCATGGTGCCTGGAAGACTGGCTGCGTTGCCTCTTTGTATGTCCAGACTTAACCTAAATAAATAATTAATCTTATTTTTTAAATAAATAGAGATCTCCTTTAGTTTGATTGATTGAAAAATTGGATGTATAGTGGTGGCGAAAGTGTTAAATAAATGTGGCTGCCATACAATCAGAGTCATTCAAATGAAATCCTCCAGGTCTCGTAAAATGTATCTTTAAGTTTTTATCTATATGACGCGAGAAAGGTATGAATTACCTTATATTTTCTAAAGAATATAACCTTCATTTTATTAGATTTCCGTGTAAACTACATTTCCAGATTTTTAATTTCTATTAAGTATGTAGCTGCTGACTATTGTAAAATAAACACGTTTTAATCTTTTTTCTTTATAGCTTTTTGAACAAAAATAAGTGGAAAAGTATCGATATAGTAATTTTGGCCTGTCCCGTAAATATTAAGTATGCATAAAAACATGTTTTTCATGAAATGTATTCTAGGCAAAACCAGGCACTCAAGATTGCAGGCAGGAAACCTCGTAGAGTAATTTAATACTTTTTTAATATTTAATAATAATATTTAGAATAGTATTTTTTCGTGTGCAATCAGATTATCTCTCTGAATTAATACAGCTGCATTTTGAATCAAACATTAAAGCATTAAAATAAATAAAAGACTACTACTACTCATATGTACAAATCGATTCATCAGTTCTAAAGTTATGCGTTTACCAAGGAACATCTAACACTGCTACCGACTCATAATGGAAAAGGTAAAATACATGTAGACTGTCTGAAGGAAACTAACACTTCTTATTTTGTGTAACCCATTGTATTGTATGCTTGCTTGTAGTGAATATGTGATGCTGTCGATTTCTAAATGGCATTGTGAATTGCTCGCTGAAATAAAGAACTTGAAACTAGAACTTGAAACAACATTTTATTTTTAAAGAAGATTAATGTAAAATAAATGAAATATTAACTTAATATAACTTAATATTAATATCAACTTAATAATAACTTGTGGATTCCTCACAATTCAATCAATTAATCCATCATACCATCACGTATCTTACCCAGAGGGATGAGATGACTACAATTATCATTACAGACAATTGAGCGCCATTTGACACGCATTTCTGTGAGTTTGCAGTTTTCTAACTGTACAAGCTTTTTGCCCTCGTTTTGGCATGCGATAAATCCGCCCCCTGACAGACCACACTAAGGAAGAAGCCGTCGGCGTTGATATCTCTTTAGGCAATACTAGGCTTTGATGTCTCTTTCAAGTATTTTATTTTGCCCGCGGTTTCATTCCATATTTAAAAAAAATAGTTTCTTAGTGCACACCTAACGAGCTTCTATGCAAAATTGGATGCTTCTAGACCCACCGCTTTAGGCTCTTCATTGCCTATAAGTGATTGAATGATTCAGAAATGAATGAATGGAAGTGAAAATATAATTTCGTCATTATCACCGGACATTTTCTTCCTCAGCTGCCTCCTTCACGAGATGCAAAGTATCCAGGGAACTGGACGGAAAACCCAACGCCTGCTTGAAGGATGCGGTGTACAATGCGTTAATCCAACTGTCGGACGGTAACGATAAGCTGGGGGTCGGCACCCTGGACCCTCTTAATGTGAAAAAAATAAAGATCGAACAGGGAGAGTCCAGTCCTGTGGCCATTAAGGTCATCCTCAAAGATGTGGATATTAGAGGAATTAAGGATATTCAGATTAACAGTGTCACGTGAGTACATACATAAACAGATAATATTTTTTAAACTGCATAAATAATAAAAAATAAATAAAAAAATTATGAGACCCGACTACGAATAGAAAATTTATCTAAATTGTTATAGTCAGGCTATCTATCTATTGTTATTGGGCCTCGTAAATTTTTGATTTCATTTTTAATTTATATTTTTACTTCTAAACCATCAAGGGTGGTATGTTTTTTAAATCGCCCTTTACAAGCTTTTTACGATGATACCCCACTCGATGAGGTTTAAAGAAACAAAACGATCAAGTGAATACTCACATGCCAAAGGTCCCGTCATCTATACGCAATATAATTACATACAATATATACATACGTCATCTATACGTGCAATATAAGTGTTTAGGGTGCCCCAAAACAGAAATTGAAAAATGTCAATTATTTAAGTCTGTCGGCGCTGAGTGGTTGCGTTACTTCTTTATTTATACTTACACTCTGTTGTACACTGCTTACAATTTAAGTACAACAGTATAAAATGTGGTCATTTTGGAAGACTGATTCAACTGTTTTTGCAATAATTCCAGCGAATGAAAAAGTCCATAAATTTTGAGGGCATATAAATACTTTGAAAACAACAAAGTATCATAAATGTCATAGCCTGTCTATTTATCAGAATCCATAAAATTTAAGTATGACCTAAGTGTAATATGAATATGTTAATCATATTGTCGATTAAGTAGTCCAAAACAAAGTCTATGAATACATACCAGAGGAGATGTTTGGAACTAAAAAAAATCAGCCCAGTGCGAGTCGGACTCCCATACGAAGGGTTCCTTACTTGTAAAAATTGTGGTTTCTTGTATGGGTTATTATTTATTTTTATAGTTAGCAAGACACACTCCATGAAAATAAGACGTTTGCATCTATTACCCATTAATAAGATCGAGCAATAAACGCCAAATATGACAGGTTTCTAGTACGGGGATGCTCCTTAATTATTGACTTTGTTTTATTTTTATGATTTCTTATTATAGCGGCCATCGCCGTATAATACATGCTTTGTAAACAATTCAATTGTTTATTTATTACGGTTCATAAAATACAGCCCTGTGCCAGATGGACAGACAGACAGCGGAGGCTTAGTAACAGGATCCCGTTGGCACCCTTTAGGTACTGAACCCTAAAAACAATGTCAACTCTTTCAAGTATGGTGTCTAAAGTCGGTGGGTACCCTATCCACAGTATGAACAGTCAAAAATAATAGTCCATGCTCACTCTGCAATGCATTGCAATATTTTCCCTGCAAGGAGGAGAATCATGTGGGACGGGTTGGACGAGGGTTCGTATAAACATTGCTTTGCCGTTTATTAATTATAGCTCACTGTGGACACTATACATATAGATATTACAATAATGGCTTACGATAGTTTACTCGCGGTCATTGGCGTCAACTTTTCTGACTGGCACGTGCAGTCCATTTTCAGTGCGAGTACCTAGCGGCGACATCGACAAGGGCGCGCGATCGGCTGAACACTCGGCACTCACTCACTCAGTCACTCAGGCCTGTCCTACTACCGGCGTAATATCACTCGAGTGAGTGAAGAGATTTCAGGAAATCGTATGCGTTAACGAACTCCAGACCACTCGACACCGCCAGTCTGATTGGTTGAAATTGTGACGATGTCTCTCCACGCGCTCATGTGATAATAGTACGGTAGACCCCCTGCATTGCATGGTCGTCAAAACATACACATGCTGACGCCAGCATGGACATTCTGCTCTTCGAGTGAGAAAAGGAAAGCAGACAGGACAGAAAATTTGAACCTACCCATAGCTTATGTATTTATTCGTATCTAAAATTGAATGATCTACGTAAAACTGAACTACTCGCGATAGGTGATATAGTCCCAATGAGAAACCCACCAAGAATTATATATTAATTAACTAACATCTCTATTTTCAGTGGCAAGATGTCGTCTCCGGAATCTTTCGTATTTAAATCATCCGCCCACATGCCGCAGATGTCGCTGACAGGGATGTACACTGTAGCCGGAAGAGTCCTAATCTTGCCTATCCAGGGACATGGACACCTTAATCTTACTTTAGGTAATGATGTCTTCCTAATCGATCGACAACTAATCGGCACTTGCGTCTTCAGTCTTAAGAGTAACGGCAGGTACAGACAGACCCTATCTGTCTTTGACCTGCTTACATGTATGTATTTGTCTCTACTTCACAAGCCCCGCTACCGTACGTAGTGACCATATGAATCACAACCCTATCTACTAACTGTTTTACTCTTACGCCGCGTGCATACCTGGAGAACGTAGGCGAGCGAACGCTAGCGAACGGAAGTCGCAAAGTTCGCGAGGTATCCGAACTGAAAAAGACATTCAACCGTCTCTCCAGACTCAGCGAGAGGGCTATTGCCAGGACCAAATTTGATCACATCGGCAAAATTGGCGATAGACTAAACCAGCACCCAACTGGTCTCTCGCCAAGTCAGTCGATCCAATTTCTACCGCTCCTCTCTCCAACATCAGTCAGCAGTGTAATGGAGAAGCACTCTCTCACCCCGCAAAGGGGAAGGTCGACTTATTGGTGTCTATCTTTACGGGGAATTTAATCCTGGACGCTGGGGGTGCCAATGTTCTATCCATACCTAGATGCGAGCGATCCATGCCGGAAGTACAGTTCCGACAACTAACTGTGCGGGCGGAGCTTCTCTCCCTAGACGTTAGGAAAGCGAGTGAGCTGGATAGGATTCCAGCATTTGTGTTAAAAAGGTGAGCTCCCGAGCTGGTTCCAGTGCTGACGCGCCTTTTTCGCCTCTCATAATCCAACCGTCGTGTGCCGACAGCCTGGAAATCTGCGTTTGGCCAAGCAGTCCCCAAAAAGGGTGACCGCTCAAACCCATCAAACTGCCGACCAATAGCGATTACCTCCCTCCTCTGCAATGTCATGGAGCGCATTATCAATGCAGAACTTATGAGGTACCTAGAGTTGAAAGACCTCATCAGCGAACGTCAATACGATTTTCAGCCAAAACGATCTGCTGGTGATCTCCTAGCGTACATCACTCTCATTCACTCTTTGAGGGAATCGCATGAAGACCATAATGAATCCTTGGTTATTGGACTTGATATAGCCAAGTAATTTGACCGGCTTTGGCACAAATCGCTCTTGGGCTAATTGCCGGCATACGGAGTTCCTTCTGGCCTATGTGACTGGTTCGCTGACTTTCTAAAAGGGCTTAGCATTCAGGCCCTAGTGGATGGTTGCTCGTCGGACGCCATTTCAGTGAACGCCGGCATACCACAGGGATCTGTGTTGTCACCCACACAGCCTGGAGTACTGCTCGTACCTGTGGGATGGCTCAGCCAAATATCAACTTGCTCCGCTGGACTCGATACAGCGTCGCGCCGTTCGACTAGTGGATGACCCTGAAGTGTCCCACGATCTAGAAACACCTCAACTTCGTAGGGATATCTGCTTCCTAAGGGTTCTCTATCGCTTATTCCACGGGGAGTGCTCGGAGGAGCTGTTTAACGCGAGCTTTCCACCTCCGCACTACGCGTACTGGGAAAGGAATGCATCCCTACACGGTGGACCTACCACGGATGCGTACCATTCGGTCCTGTAGATCTTTCATCTACAGAACCGGTAAACTCTGGAACGCTCTCCCTGCCCACATACTTCCCTCCATGTACATTCTCGATTCCTTCGAGAGGGCCTTGAATAAGCACCTGTCAGGCCCGCATGACATTCGCAACCCCCGCTAAAAACTGGATGTCCATGGACATCGTTAGTCACCTTCTGGGTGGCTTGGCGACATATGTCGCTCACTCTCAATAAAAAAAAACTAGAGCAGAGAACTTTGTACAAATTCTGTGCCACCGTTCTGCTGCATTCAGAGGCAGCTTCAATTACGCAGCATAAAAGTGTTGGAACAACATCCTTCCGCCAGTAAGAGCGATTCCGGGTCTCCCAACATTCAAATTTGCATGCAAGAAGCTGCTTCTGAGTCAGCAGAGGAATGCATTTTTTTAAGCAAAACAAAGAATTTTTACCACAATATATTGAAACACACCCTAGCGCACGAATTCACAAACACCCTAACACTCACACACCCTCACACTCACCCTCCTTCACACTCACACACCTTCACCCACCCTGACACACACCCTACATACGCACCCCCACCCCCTCACACAGACATAGCACACGCACTCGCACACATGGCGGCGGCTGAACATCAGCGCCAATAAAAGGCGAATTCCATGTTCGTGTTGTAAATGTTACATCGGGCAGACGAAGGACAGTGTAGCTACAAGGGTCTCCGAACACATCAGGGCTATGAAGAAAATGGATTAGACGAAATTGCACTGTGCGAACATACCGACTCTGGACCAAATCATTGGAAAAGGTTTGATCAGGCTACAGTAATTACTACTGAAACACGAACCTTTTCAAGAATCGTCAGGGAAGCTACATATTTAAATAAAGAAGCACAAAAATTTCAACCGTGAGGACTCCTTTCTTTAGGCCATGTGGAACTCAGTACTTCAGACGATGAGAAGAGATGAGCATAGCGAACCTGTTGAAATTATCGTTAGCTCTCTGCCTCTCTGCTGATTTACGGGGACGCAGCTAACAGAGATGATGTTTCGATGCCTGCCCGCACACACGACTATAATTTGCTTTCTAGAATTATAGAAAGCAGCCATAGCTGTCAGTACTTTTGCTGCGCTCGTAGCGAGCAGACGTCTCCGTGACCATGAACAGGACGCTCTGTTCGAAAGGTCGAAACAATCCGATAAAGGCGGCCTCCCATACTAGGTGATTTCCCGGAAGATAGTTGTTTCTAAGTTTGAAAGTTTTACCCGTGACCAATAGAACAAGTCTAGCCTCCCATAAAAAACATGATTTATCTCCCTATATATACTCCCTAAAATATACATGTTTATATTTTGGCTTCCGCTGAAATATACCATAGCGCTAGACTTCTTTGGTATATGGTTCAAATAACTGAGTTGTTCCCAGATAATTTGAAGGTGACCATTACGATAAAGGGGGAAGCGCAGACTAAGGACGGCGAGAAGTACCTGAAAATCACAGACGTGAAAATCATCAACAAAAGCACCTCCAGGTAAAAAATTATGCATATTACATTACTTATACCTATATTCATTATTTTTTCCACTTCATGAAGTTATTGAAACGATAGCAAAAGAACGGCCCTGAAAAAAATACTGACAGAATTTTGTCTAATCATATGTGAAGCCGGCAAAACTTTTCCAATGCTTCCCTTCGGAAGGTAAGCAACATCATCAGTGTCATCAGCGTCGTTGGCTCAGTGGTTGCGGTATTCGGTATTCGATTACCGAAATTAAGCACTGCCGAGCACAGTCAGGTCTTGGATGGGTGACCGCTTGACCTTTGACGCTGGTTGAGGTTCGGATTCCACATTAAACTGTGGGTCCCTTCCCTCTCCTAACATGGTAATAGGGTTAAAAGCGCCCTGGTTGGTACCACAGTACTGAATGAAGGTCGGTCGAAGTGACCATGAAACATAGTTCTTTTTTCCCGTACAGTTCAGTGTAGCCGGTTGGAATTGAGGGAAGTGCTGACATGGCACCACTTACATAATTCACCAAGGTATTTAGGCTGTCATCACTGGTACCAGAAAACTGGTGCATTAAGGCAAACTATAGCTTTTTTCTATCTCCTCCTCGATTTTCAGTTACATATGACATAACCTGGAAATGTAGATTTATTACTCCTGCAACTCGCCGATTATTTATAATGCCTTATTTATCCTAAGAAATGCCGTTTTGCATACTAAAGGAACACAATTTCGAGTAGTGTTCTAGAACAAAAAATTTGGTGGTTTTGCTGTTTCTTGAACCAGTTCCAGTTTTGGACGGGTATCTTAGAGTTAGTGGTTTATGTGTATTTTTGTATGTTCATTTCTATTGTAAATACTTCGCAATACACCAATCTTCGCCGTCCTTAAGAACTGGCAAGAAACATCGAAGGAAACGTTTCAACGATAGCCTTGTAATAATTAAGTGCCCCCCTCTTCGTACAGGCTAAGGATCTACATGGAGAACCTGTTCAACGGCGACAAGGCTCTTGCAGACAACATGAACTTATTCCTCAACAACAACTGGCACGACATCTTCACCGAGCTGCGTCCCAGCATCGACTCCTCCTTCAGCGACGTCGTGAAAGATTACACCAAGCAGATCATGGAGAGTGTGCCGTACGATAACATATTCATCACTAGTTAAAATAGACTGGTTGTAAAGTAAAGTAAATACAGTTGTAAATAACGCTTTTTATTTACTTTTAGTTTCATTCACGGGGAAGGAGCATGAGAAAGTGTGCGAACTAATTTTTTTTTAAACGTCAAAGCAATGTAAGCGAATGTCAAAAAAAATCGCCAATTGCGAGTTGTACTCGCACACGAAGGGTTCCCTACCGTAAAAAACAAGTTTCGTGCATGGGGACCACTCTTAATTTTAAACCTTAATATGCTTGTTAAAATTAGACGTTTGTATCTATTTCCATGACTTAGGTCTAGCAAAAACTTGGAACAAAACACGTTTCTTGAACCCTCCTTAATTTATAACTTCTTTTTGTTTTGTTCTTATAGGGGGTCATTACAGTAAATACTCTGTGAAACTTAGAGGTTTGTATATGTTACCATTATTAATTATATAATTAATATACATACATACATACATAGCGTCACGCCTGTTTCCCGGTGGGGTAGGCAGAGACAACGGATCTCCACGTGCCAC
>WYDE02202118.1:0-10150 GCA_009867175.2 Adela reaumurella
ACTCGCTACAACTGACCGCGAGTGAATGCATGCGAGCATCTGAAGCCACACCCCCAAACCACATTTGTATGTTGTGAGCACTGTACTATTAGATAAAGCACGATTGAAATTATATATTGTTACAATTGAAAAAAATACAATGTGACGCATTCCTCGAGAAGGCGAAGAACCGTGAAATAAATTCCAGGTAGATTTAAGCAAGACTAACAATATTTGCCTAGATATGAGTAGAACTGTTGCAGCACTTCACTTTCGGAGAAGCAGCGATAATTGGAAAGAATTTGGATATTCTACTGGATTAGAGATGATATCGTAAAATAGGTCTCAATATTAACATCACCCCAATGCCCCAGTTTGGCACCAGAAATATTTGTCGAATAAACCATGATAAATTAGATAAGTCACATTTCACCTATGTAAATGAGCCGACTGCAAAGATATTGGTTATGTGCGTACAAAGTTCTTGTGAAAATGGGCAGTGTCTGTGCAAGTATTTCTGTGGAAGGTAAAATCGTAGGGTCGTGGAAACGGGTATCCTTAGAAAAAGACTCAAAAAGGAGATGATAATGATATTTGTCTGGCGAATATCGACTCCCGTTGAGGTGTAGAGGTCACAGGGAAAAGGTTTAGCAGCCGACAATAAGTAGCTTTATTCTTTATTGCCAATTTTGATGCTTTTACAAGTGAGATCACTCATTCTTAGTTTTTCACGGATCGAAAAGTACAGCGTAATGTACCTAAGTCTTAGGCTATTGTTTGACTTATTTTTATTCACTTGTGGTTTATGACAACGAATATATAGGTATATATCCTCGTAGTCATACTGATATGACGAACTAGTAAGAACACGAGAAAACGGGGTCTCCTCTATAATATCATTTTTTTTTATATTGTCAACCGAAATGCGTGGCTGAGCCACCCAGGCTGTGCTCAGTCTTTCGAGTGAAGACAAGACACAGCCACTAACACCACTCTTCGCGTAACCAGCTATAAGACGGATAAAAGTTCTTTGAGTAATTTATTAACACGCGTTTTGAAGATGCCCAGGTTATATGCGGCAGGACGGAACAAACTCTCCGGAAGACCGTTTCATATTTGCGCCGCAAGAAAACATTTTGGTACATGCAGTATAAAAGTATAATACAAAAGTATTATTATTTCTCTAAATGACGAGCGCCCCGGTTTCTTCGACCTTTGCAATTAAGCGATCTCTGCACAATTGGGAACTACAAAGTTCTTAATTTTGTAAACTAAAATTAATTTTACTTTTTGGAAATCTTTAGTTTATGACGATGGAATTAATCTGAATGAGGGTATATTCCCCGTCTGTTTCTCATAGAACGGTTATTGCATAGGGGTGGTTTATTTAATTGTGTTGGTTATAACTGTGTAACCTTCCAGCATTATCCATAGTACGTAGGTGATTTATTATACAAACAGTTGTGGCACAGTTACTGTATTGAGTCCAAAGTGCGAAGCTGTTACTCTGTTACTTTTTAGCTTAATTTATCCTCTGTGTGATTATGCAAAATCAAGGTTGTTCCTTAGTTCGACTCTAAGGATCAGACATGTTGGTTAATAATGTTTGTGTTATCATGGTGGTCGTTTTGCGATGAACGCACCCATTTTGTTTAAATTGTGTTGACCGAGAAAAGGTGTTCTTCAGTTTTTGATAACGCCATTCTGACACCCGTTCTAGTATTTTGTCAAGTTCAACAAAAATTGGTCTCCTGCTTTCATCTAAATCGTTTTAGTGCACACAGTATGGGCGATATATCTCGCTCGCACCATGCTGAAATAATGGTACTAATTTCCAGCAAATATATATTAGCAGCAGAAAGAGAGTATGGACTGCCACGAGGACAGAAGGATGTGGAGGGAGCACGACGGAGCATATTATAGCTAGAGAAGGAATGTCAGACAAGACAATCATTTTGACCGAGGTTGAGTAATTCTGAGGATTCGCAAAATTGCCCCAAAACAGTCCACATTATATGACTAAACCTCTTTGTCCTAGAATAAACGCCCATTTTGTCTTAAATCCGTTGTTTATTTGTGGTAGCATTAATACGAAGTTCATTTTAGATTTTGGATACCCATAGTCAGTTTCTAGCGTTGAAAGCTGGGCACGAGTCCGGTGTAAATTTGGCTCAGAGCACGCGTAAAACACTATGATGCGGTAAGCTTACAAAGAGGGGCAGCGGGAGGTTTAGAAGTCATTCGAAAGTAACCCTGAAGAGTCCTCATGATGATTCAATCTCCCCTTGTTGCAGTGTCTTGAATCCTTATGCTCGTATACTCGTATTCGTAATCTTTGACACATTCAACAACACCTGACCGAACCATTTTTGTCCCTCTTGACGGTGCCTGTCCTCCGACTACTCGATCAACGCTGAAGTTTACAAGGATCTCTACTGTCGCCAACACTGTTCTTCATATTCATTAATGATATGCTTTCACTCGGAGAAGAAATTCAAAGCTACGCTGACGACATTATAGTACACGAAGGGTTCTTCAAGGACTAGCCTAGAAATGCCAGACGTGCCAAATTTTACCTGAAACTCTACAGAGTATTCCGTTTGGGTACAGAAAGCTTGGTAAACTTCAACGTTATTAAAACGCAGGCGCGTGCCTTTTCTACCAGGGCAGACCGATCTCTCTTTCAAGCGACCTTCATCGACAGCCATATCTCCAACAATCACCATTTCGACCTCCTTGGCATTGGGTTGTCTGCAGCAAACTGTGAGGAGGAGCCACCAAACGGCGTCCCATCCGCCTTATATGCGACCCCGCACTCACAAAGGACCTTAAGTCATTCAAACATCGCCGCATTGTTGGCTGCGCCTCTTATAGATACTGTTTTGGCCCCTGTTCTGAGGAACTCGCATTGCTGCGCACATGAGCATGCCCCTCTGATCCTGCCACAAGATTCCAGAAAAAGATAATTTACCCGGTAAGTTTGCCAGATGCGGCTGTATTTAGTAGGTATGGTCGACTAGTTTCATTTCTGACGTCTGAGGAACTTTATTATATTTAATTATTGTTTGGATTGTGTGTTTGCAGCGCACAAGTTAAAGTTTGCCAAGGTTCCTCGGACGTCAGAAATTAAACTAGGCGTGTGTACCTACAGAAGGTATAAAAAAATCGCGAAATCCTGTACTAATTAAAGTATGAGTTCCTTATCGAATGGAAGCAATTGGAAAACGCAATAAATGTGCATTCTACTTCCAGAGGGTAAAACATAATAAAACACTACACAATATACACATTTGGTAGGTGTAAGTATCACTGTATCAACAGCGAATTTTTACTTTCCTAATTTCTGGCGTATTTTTTAATCAAATATCTTTCTTCCTTCCGCGGAAATAATACGCTTGAAGTTTGAAGCAGTAATTTTTTTAGACTCTTTTAGCAGTGGCAAAGCATTTGCGTTTGAATTTCCAGAAATTAAAATACGCAAACTACAAATTCACTCACTTTAATTTTTAAATGAATTACATAAGTACATCTACTAAAAGCAGTGCAGCCGAACTTGGACTCAACCCTCTAGAGAGGTACACGGGTTAATACGGTCGTCGAAGTTCGCCATAACGAGGTCACAGGAACAAACAAAAGGATCTCACTTAGTTCGTCGGAGTGATAACAAAACTAAACCGAACTTGTGCTGAGTCACTATTAGGTAACCTACGTGTTAACAGAATTACCTCGCGTAGTGGGAGTGTGCGACTCGTGTTTCGAGTTTTTCTTCCTTATGTCACGCTTGGGAATGCCGCAGGCGGCTCGCAATTATTCTTCCAGGGGATAAAACTCGCGGAGCATTTATTTTTTAGGCTGCGAAGGACGATAAATCCAAAGCGACTGCGTCGTCCCTCCGGGCTATTCTGTACTCAGATTTCCATGACTTTCGATGGTGACACAAGTTAAATCTGTGATCAGTTCATTTAGGTAGGTATATATTAATATTTTAATTAAATTTACTTAAAGTTCTTAGTGAATTATCTTAAAAGTCTTAGTAGTGATTTAATTAGTCTCACTGGAATCATATCTGTGTTATTAACTAATGAGTTTCATACATATTATTAAGGAATACGATTTTCCGATTGATTTTAATTATTATTTAATAGCATGTATCAAGCAAGAGTCAAGACTCCCGTATCCAACTACAACAAATATCACAGTGTAAACACTATTACATTAAAGACTACTGTTTACAATAGAAACCCTAAGTGGGGATATTTAGGGGTGGATGTTATTAACGAAGCGCCCTATTGTCGGGCTAAAAAATGCTTAATAATACAAGTAAAAATGTTTTTAAGTATGTGGAGGGGACATCTCGCTCGGCTGCAGGGTCCGCGCATTGTTCGAATTGAATAGGGTCCCGTCCCGGCACTGGTGGGGCCCCTTTTTACCCACCCTATAAGTTAGTTTTCGCTTCTGTAACTGGATTAGTGTTACTGCGATAGCCATCGTGCGAGGTCAAAACGTTTTACTTCTAATTGTATAGTTGTCCGCCACCCGGCGAACACCTTGAAGACTTTGTAACCGTGCGTTAGCAAAAACCTCATAGGTCATTCGCAACCGTCGTCGACCAAGTGAAACAATATTGTGAAAATGTCGCGATCATTTCTTGTCGATTCGCTCATCAATAAGGACTATTCATCGAGCAAGATGCCCCCGGAGGCCAGTTTTCCCGACCCGCATTTCCTGGGCGGACACGCGCGCGCACATAACCCGCTCATGCCGTACCCGCCTAGCTACATCGGCAACTATCTGTTCTCGCTCAGTCTTCAGCGACAGCAAGCGCTCTTCAGCCCTCTACTCGGCCAGTTCGACGCGAAGAGCGCCCCCATGAAGCCGATACCGAGAATTCAGGACCCGCTGCGGCCGTATGGAGCTCCTTACGACACTCATGCAAAGCTGAGGAGGGACTCTCCGCCTGCAGATCGAATCGTCGAAAGTCTGACTCCGTCACCGGTACGCAGGCGTTCTTCTTCACCTCATGAACCTTCTCCGAAGATGCCTCGGCTCTATTCTCCTCAGCAGAACGACAGCAGCAGGCATTCGACGCCGACTCCGCCGCATTCGCTCTCCGAGGAACGTCTTCCGGGATACGGCCGCCGGAGGCTCGAAATGAAGGAAGACACCACGAAACGGATTCGCACGGCGTTCAGTAGCACTCAGCTCCTGGAGCTCGAGCGAGAGTTCTCCGTAAACATGTACCTGTCTAGGCTGAGGAGAATCGAGATAGCGACCAACTTACGTTTATCTGAAAAACAAGTGAAGATCTGGTTCCAGAACCGTCGCGTGAAACAGAAGAAGGAGGAGGCGCCCGGAGCGGGATCTGTGGAGGGACAGAAGAAGTGTTGCTGTGCGCGGAGCTGTTCAGCGGCCGGCAGGACGCGCTCCGAGTCCTCCTGTGACACGGAACACGAACTATTGGACGTGGTGAACAACGACGACGTCCACAGAGAAGCTCGCAACACACATTCACACGCGGCACCGGCTGGTTACAGAAATATTTTGAACTAACAGTGGGACACATAGGTAGGAGTAATGTAGTGTTACCTTAATTTTCAAAACATTTGAATTTGAAAATAAAATTATGGAATATATACGTGTGTAACGTAACAGTACTTTTTATCGAAACACCACTAAAGCACGGTGTATTGAAATGGGGTAGGTGTATATATTTTAGAAGATTTTTTCAAACGTTGAAATGTACGATGTGTTAATAGGTCTGAGAAATTTATTGTAAATAGAAATGTGGTATTTATTGAAAATTAAATTTTATCTTAGCTCATATCTCTGTGTTTTACTTTAATCGGAGATGAGAGGTCCGTCCGGCGCGGGGGCGATGGTGGCAGACGAGTCCGAGCCGCGGTGTCACTTCGACTTCGGTAAACAGAGAGGTGGCGGGTTGACTTTACGAAATAAGGGCCAACTTTCTCCATCTACTAATGAACTTTGGTAACTTGCTCAACTTCCCAGAATTAGGTACGTTCTGGGCGGATTTAATAGAAAATGTTCACTCGAGAGCGACCTTTTTACCTTCGGATTTATTAAATTAAAAGTTTCGCCCTTAACCGCGTTCGAAGATGATCCTTAATCGTTATAAATATTTATGCAGGTACTTACTACTTCTTTACTAACTCGCCGAGGTTATTAGTTTAGGTGCTTTTTGAGATTATACAGAACATTTTAATTGGGCCATGCGGTCTCAAGTAAGTGCCGACTTCTGCCTTTCATTTAATCACATAATGTAGACGCACAACGATCATTAATAAGTACTCTATAAAAAATAGTTTAATTTTTTTTTATATAAATTTTCTTTAAAAGTCTGACATACTTCGATTAGTGAAATTTAACTGAATATTTACTAATTGAATTAATAAATCAAACAAATAATAATAATTAAATTACACGGCAGCAAGAATAGACAAAACAACACATTTTTCAATATTTTTTATACGAAAATTTTAATACCAGAAATAATAATGAAATAAATTATTTATTTAGGCGTGAAAAGTCCTCGTAGATAATATTCACTGCCAAACATCCACCTCGCGTTTGCATTAAAGCCGAAACTATGTATCGACATGAAAGTGTTTATCGGCAATAAACTATTTATCAGGAAAAACCAAGAAATTACCATTTATTAAAATACGGAAAAATAACTAATAACCGACGAATAAATAATAACCAAAAATAACGAATAACCGACAAATAACGCATAACAAAAAATAACTAATAACTGGCCATCCATGTATGAAACCATATATTAAAATGAATCTTTTTAAAAACAGTAATTGAAATGCGATAACTATGTAGTTTTAGTTGGTTATTCAAGAAACACTTTATTATCCACCTCTAGTTCAAGTGTTCAAGATTCAACGGCCGTCAGCATAGACAACCACACAGAAATAAATCCGGATAATTAGAAAAAGACAATACTCAAGGTTATCAAAGTTGAAGGTGGAACTGAAAATGGCAAGCAAATTTCTACGCCGCTTTTTATGCAAGAGTTGGTTTATTTGGGAAGAATATTTAAAATCTAATTGAAACACGTTCCTCAATCGAAATACGAACTATAAAGAATTTGTAGTGTGCAGAACTTGATTATATCTTAATGAAAGTCTCTGACATTTAGAAGCTAACTTAATTCTGGGCGAAACGAAATATCTTATTATATTAATCAAATTAATAATTAGCAAGTAATAAATATATTAGTACCTAATTAAAAATATGTAAGTTAAAATCTTATAGTTATTGTATTGTAGTTTCCCTAAAATCGCCACCCATACATACATACGTACATACATATCACTCACGCTAAATCCCTAGAATCGGGGTAAGCAGAGCAATCGGTGTTGTGCTGCAAGGTTGCCGGTGAATTACAGCACAATATCGACCACCACATTTCGCAAGATGTTCGGACAAGACATCATGCAGCATGTAAGGCACGAAGACCCACCTACTGCATGACTTGGTGGAAGTAACGTGGTGGCGAGCATGTCGCCCTTTAGCACGGCATCTTGTCCTTATCCCTTAGTCGCCTTTTACGACATGCATGGGAAGAGATGCAGTGGAGACATTCTTTTAAGTGCGGCCCCACACGGAACTTGTAGGGCCAAATCGCCTCCCATTGATATATAATTCCGTTTAAAGCCATTTCTTTGCTTAACGACATTGCATTCGCCTAGTTCGAAATGTATACGACGCTCAGTACGCGTAACACCATAGTAATCGTATTAAAATTCAAACATAATTTTAAGAAAGTTGTGCCAAGTAAAATAGAAATATAATACTCGTATATCCAAATACCTTAAGGCTTAGCGAGCTAACGACCTCCGAGCTGACTGACAACTCGCGGTTGATTCTTGACATTATGAGTATTGGCCGACTACGAAGTTTACACGGCGGCGGAATGTGATATGAGACTTTCAGGGCGGTCGCTATGAATCCCCGTCGTACAAGAAAATGCCAAAAATGCCAAAAATATAGCACTTGAGGTAATGACTAATATAGTTAGTTCGATAGGCAATGATATGAATTTAAATTTTATATACCTAATTAGTTGTTTCATGGGGAGTCAATTCTTAAATGAATTCCCTATGGCACAAACAGTTGTGTCAACTGAGTTGGTATGATTTGCATTGTTGTGTTATGAAGAATAAATTTATAAAGAGTTCCCTATGGCACACCTAGTTGTGCCACTCTGTTGATACACGGGGACTATCTTCATGAAATTATTTTTAGTTTTGACTTTCGACTTTGTGTGTTCTGTAGTTTTAGTACAGATTTCCCAGTGGGGTAGGCAGAGACAACGGATCTCCACGTGCCACGATTTTTAAACTGCGGCCGTCTACTATAGAAGATATATTTTTGAGAGTCAATTTGTATTTAGTTAGTACCACAGTGCGAAGGCCGAAGCGCGGGGCCTCTCGCGTTCACGTAGTTAGTTAGGAGTGCCGTGCCGGCCGTCATCTGTTGAATTATGTAAAGGTCTGCGGAAACGAAAATAAAGAAATTGAACTGAAAACACGCGAATTCCTTTAGAAAACATTTTTTCCTAGTTATTAAATTCTAGGGAGATTTAAAAATAAAAGAAAATCCTCACTGTAGATGCTAGCTCATACAATTTTAATTTTTTGGAAAGAAGGTTGGATTAATATTACTACATACACACCATCACGCACTTCTTCGGAGGGGTAAGCAGAAACAATTGATTTCTATTTAACACGTTCCTTGTATATCTTTGCTTCATCGACTGTCATGTAAGTATTACTTCGCTTTATACATGCCCGCCGGTAAGGGCTGCGAACTTGTCCTTTCCGTAAAACGTTAGCATTGAGCTGCATACAAAATTAGAGCTTTGAGTATTATAAGTCGATTTTCTCAAAAACGGCACCAACGGTTTTGCTTGTCGTATTTTGCACAACACAAACCTGTATCTACCGTATCTACGAATACTATAATTAGTATTACCATAAAAACTCAAATAAATATGGCTGCCAAAAAAATGGTTCGAGTAATGTTTATTATATAATTGTTTTCTCCCCTTTTTTTAAGTCTATTATCTCAAAGCAGCTCATACGATTTTACGTAGGTTTCTATAATCCGTCTTTCCAGGAAAACTAAATAAAGGTGGCTGCCATACAAACTAGTCATTATAATTATGAAATACTGTATACAAATTTTATTTTTCGTTTACATGAAACGAGAAAGTTGGTGGGGTTTGTCCTACCGTTTACTTTGTTCGTCAACTACCGAAACGGACAGTTTTGCGGCCTGTAAAATTCAACGTGGATTCAAATAAATAATTGTCACTCTATAATTTGAGATACCGCAGTTCGACGTCACAATAGTTTCATTCAAGTTTATAAAATAACGGAGGGAAGTGTCACAGTCATCTATCACTGTAAAGTTCCCACTGGTTCGAAATGTATTTTCTAAACTAAAACCCTATTAGGAAGCAACGTCCGCCTGTCTGTCCGATTTCAGTACTATTCGAGAAATTCTGGACCAAATCAGCTAAAATTTTCGTCAGATTCGTCAAATTAAGGGAAAAATCTAAAGTTATCAAATAATTCAGAGAAGAAAACATTTCAGATTCAAGAAAAAAAAATATTAATCAAGTGTGGGTATCGTTAGAAATGAATAGACTTGTAGATTTCAGAAACATATAATTTCTTAGAGATATCATGCATGATCGTTTTCTAAAACATTGGTCTATGCACACAAAAAGTTTCATTTTCGAGTGCATAGGCACTTATAACCTTATGAGACTAAAATATTTTCAGTGTCAAGTTTATGAGTGACATGTGGATTAATAACGGCATAAAAACTTTATTTATAAATTTTTAAAGTCATCGGACCCAGAGTCTACAATGCACAGAAATAAAACTGTTCGTGTGTACAGTCATTCATTTTTATTTCGACACACCAGAAATTAAGACATAACATAGTGTCTCTTTCTTCTGTGTAAAATAAATCCTAAGTACACTTCTATAAAATTAATATACTATTATTAGAAAATACTGTAAAGAACAGGTAACACATACATAAATAAAACTTAATATTATGAGAGTGCAAGAAGCGGCAGAGGTGTGTCAGGATCGTGGCACGTGGAGATCCGTTGTCTCTGCCTACC
>WYDE02202129.1:0-10150 GCA_009867175.2 Adela reaumurella
CGCCACGATTTCAACCAATCAGACTGGCCGTGTCGAATGCATTAACGCCTACGATTGGTTGAAACCTCTTCACTCACTCGGGCTAACTCCTCCAAGCCACTGACCACGGTCTTTGCTCCAAGTACTCGGGTGATATTACGCCGGTAGTAGGGCTGGGACGTGACCGTGCTAACATCACATGAGCGAGTGAAGAGACAATGCCACGATTTCAACCAATCACACTAGCCGTGTCGAGTGCGGCAACGCTTACGATTGGCTGAGACCTCTTCACTCACTCGAGTCGAGTGTTATTTATTACGCCGGTAGTAGGGCTGGTCTTTTCTCTGAGATGAGATGTATCACCGGAAAGTATTAGCAGTCTGATATGGGCGCTGAAATCTCTGACAGCGTCTGTGTCGGAATAAATGCCACATAGTCGGACTGGTTCACTCTCGATCTCACAAGGGGAAGGCTGGAGCAAGGCTGTGTAATGTCGCCATGGCTGTTCAATTTAATGGACCATTGTTTGTCCAGCCCGAAAGAGAGCGAGAACGGATTAAGCATGGACGGTGTTTTGGTAAGATTTTTTTTAACAATTAATAATGCAGGCAACGAAAGAGGAATGAAAATAAATACAAGTAAGACGAAAGTTAATGTGTTTGAGGGAGATGGTGAAGTCACTGAGTTTAACGTAAGAACAGGAGACGAAAAGCTGGAACAAGTGAACGAGTTTGTGTACCTGGTAAGTGTGTTCACAATAGAGGGAAAGTACGATTAAGATCTTGAAAGGCGAGTGATCAAAGGCAATAGCGCGAACGGGGCTTCGAATAATATTCTGAAAAGTCTGATGATTACCTCCACAGCAGTAATGGCTATTCATAATAGCGTTCTTGTCCCTACACTTATGTATGGCAGTGAATCTTGGGTATGGCAGAAGCGACATGAAATTAGAATAATACAAATGAAATGCGTTCATTGCAAAGAATATGTCTTTAAAGAATAGAGTGAAGAATACAAATGAAACAGATAAATGTGGATTGAAAGAAGACATGGCGACAAGAATAGAGAAAGGTATGCTTAAATGGGAGACACATGGAGAGAATGGATGGTGAGAAAATGACCAAACAAATATTTGAAGCGAATGTAGAACGCAGTGTCGAACGGGGCCGCCCTAGGCGCACTTATCATGACCAAATATTTTACGGAAAGGCTTGCCCTTCTCGCAGCACCTGCAACCGACAGCGCTAAATAAGTATACAATGCAGTAAATATATCCCATTCATGCCATCACGCCTCTTCCCCAGAGGGTAGGCAGAGACAATTAAGCGCCACGTTAACACGTTCGTCACATACACCCTTTGCTTCAATCACCGTCATGCATCGTTTCATACATGCGCGCCGAATACGGGTGCTTCGAACTTGCTATTAGTTAAGTTGTCGAAATTATCTACTTAACAAAACTCTAAAAGCTATTCGCTGACAGACAACGCACAGCATAAACCTCTGGGTCTTGAAAGATGAAATTTTGCACAGGAGTAACTAACTGTGCAAAACTTTGTTACGTAGATGAGCACTAAGAAAGGATTTTTGAGAATTAATCCCCCAAACGGGGTTAAATAGGTGATTAAAGAGTGGTACTCAAAAAGGACAAGCGCGCAGTACCCGTAACCGACGAGCATGTATGAAAAATATTATGAGTGCAAGAAGCGGCAGAGGTGTGTCAGGAACTCAGGATAGTGGCACGTGGAGATCCGTTGTCTCTGCCTACCCCACCGGGAAACAGGCGTGACGCTATGTATCTATGTATGAAAGAGTGTATGGATGTTCGTAATTTTTAAAGTTAGAGATATGGAAATTTGTGTTTAAGCTTTTGTGAAAAGTCGAGCTGTATTAGCGATTTTTTTTAAACTACCCCTAAGGGGGTTAAACAAAAGATGATTATTTGTATGGATGTTTAATAGAGTTCAACGCGCCCAGGTTTTCCTACGGGTCGGGTAGGGGTAGTGGTAGGTGTAGGGGTAGGGTAGGAGTCAGGGTAGGGTAAGGGTAGGGGTAGGATAGGAGTACGGTTATGGGAAGGGGTTGGGGAGAGCCATGGGCCGGGAGGTTGCGGCGAAGGTGGGCGGGTCCGCTGGCAAAAGCTAGTAGCTATAAATAAAAGCGGACTATGCTTTTATTTTTCCGCTGCTGCACATTAATTTATTTCTCTTAAGAGCGTTATCTGCATGCGAATGCGTCCCGCCCGTCCATACAAAATGGATTTCGGGGAAATGTATTTCGGGGTACGTTTTCTACTCATGTTTGACAAGCAACTTTTGACAGAAAAGTAGACAATAATATGAATATTTTGTATGATATGTAAAGTAAAATATGTAGATGTATTTTTATACGTGATGGGTGATAGATACCGCTCGGGTCAGGTTGGTACCACCGCACTCAATTAGTGAAGTGTAGGCGGACTGAAAAGGTGAACAGTGGGGCTATAACAAGTTGTACGCGTAGCATATTACGTTAGTGTAAGCGTATAACGCAAGGATTTTATATGGAAAACAGAGCAGCGCCACCGACGTGACGGGTACATTGCGAACTACTCCGTTACACTAAATACAAGTACGACGTCTCGTTAAACGTAATACGCTACACGCACAACTTGCCCCACAGACATTCCGGTGTAGGAAAACATCGTGAGGAAACCACTTCCAAATCAGTCGGTAACCGTGGAAGTGTATGCCTAAATCCTCTCATGTAAATGAGAGAGGCCTGTACCCAGTAGTGGGACGAATGAAATTGCTGCAACGGAAAGGAGTTTATATATATATAAATGGTGCCTGTTATGGCACCACAGTCCATCAGGGTCAGGATTGAAGTGAGTTAGGCTCACACTGCGGTTCACGATTATGTGAAGTAATAGGTGTGGTGTGAGCCAGTGGTGTGAGCCAACGGCGATGGGGCGTAACAGAAACTTTCAAATATATCACGCTCTCTCTAAGGATAAGATTCGTAAGGGTGAGGTTATACGTTTTTCCAATTTGTAATGCTATTTACGTACAAAAAAACTACAGAAGACCCATTTTATCAGCGTCGTTGGCTCAGTGGTTGCGATATTCAGTATTCGATTACCGAAGTTAAGCAATGCCGAGTGCGCTCAGGACTTGGATGGGTTACCGCTTGACCGTTGAGTCGTGGTTCGGATTCCACGTTAAACTGTAGGTCCCTTCCCTCTCCTTACATGGTGGTAGGGTTAAACCCGTCCGGGTTGGTACCACCGCATTGAATGAAAGTCGGTCGTAGTGGCTATGAAACATAGTTCGTGTTTATCGTCCAGTTCAGTGTAGCCGGCTGAAATTGAGGGAAGCGCTGACATGGCACCTACCTACATAATTCACCATGTTTCATGTCATGTTTAGGCTGACATCACTGGTACCAGAAACCTGGCGAATTAGGTGATGTAGCCTTCCGTGTCGTTGCCATAAAAAAAATTTGACTGAATGTAATAATGGAACAACGCGCGTTGAACGTTTATTAAAGAAAATAATAAAAATAAGAATGAATATGACATAATAGGCAATTGCAGAAGAAAATTCACCGTAGTTACTAGGTATGCGCTATTAAAAATGATTCACGTAATGTAAGACTGTCATCATCAACCTGCACACGACAATTCAACCGGAATTCGTTATCCTGTATCTTTGGCCTCCTGATTGAATCACGAGGTTCCAAAAAGATAATCATCAGTTACCGGTTTCCTCGTCGTATCTTCAAAGAGCGACGAGTTCAAAGATTACAATGAATACAGGGGACCAAAGTCTGAATAAGTAAAATAAATAGCATTACATCAACCGTGGCGTACCGTAGAGGATTGGTAGAGATGAAGGCCGCCCAGTTTATTACTTTCTGTTGAGAAATGAAGTGACATACATATAACATATGTAAATGTATGTACCTGATACCATTGACATTTTGTGGATATCAATGCCTGATACTATATACCAGAGTTTAGTATTTTCTGTTGAGAAATGAAGTGACATACTTACCTACATAAAACATGAACGTAGGTAGGTGTACCTGATACCAATGACATTTAAAACAATGACGTGTAAAAAAACAATGAATTGCTCATGTTATGTGAACGGCTGAATAAGTTTTTTTTAATGAAAATACAGATTAGGTAAAGTTAGACGATGGAGAGATCTTGCGACAATTCAAAGTCAAGATCGACAATGCAGGCGTAGTAGACAATGAACTGACTAAGTCAGGAATCCTGATCAAGCGGTAGATGTAACTAAGCCAACTAGGTAATACAGGTTCAGTTTAAATCGGCTCGTGCGTGCGCAAGGTGAAGTTTACGCTACGCGCTCTTTGTTAGGTGATGGAAGGTTATATATAATAATGTATACGCTACGGCTTCGTCCCCATTGACGGTTTGTTTTTATGGAAAGTTCAAAGTGTACTTGTGTACAATGTACTAACTAAGTGACTTTTAATCAGACTAAGTAAACTGACGTTTGCTTTGTGCCTACTTATAGGAATCCATGTATGTAATGTATGCATTTGACGGATGGATTCCTATAATTAACCGCTAAGTGACATAAGCTCCTGTCAA
This sequence comes from Adela reaumurella, assembly GCA_009867175.2. Taxonomy (NCBI): domain Eukaryota; kingdom Metazoa; phylum Arthropoda; class Insecta; order Lepidoptera; family Adelidae; genus Adela; species Adela reaumurella. The sequence continues at coordinate 4,583 of WYDE02202129.1, forward strand.
TTTACTTCGTCTGATTAAAAATACGACTACGTGTTAATACTCGTACATATCCACATTCCTCAGACCAGTCCCCCTCGTTAGGTACGAATATAAGCTGAAGATTGAGGTATAGCCTTTTTATCAATCAATACGCAAGTTTTTGAAATCTCGTGTAAATGTATGTTTTATAGTTATTTTCTTTCTGCTTCTTATTGTTAATTTCCTTTCTATTTACTACGGGACACATTTTTTCTTAGTCCCCTATTCTCCACCAATCATTTTCACACTCTTCATTTTAATTCCGGAAGTATGAGTTATCTACATACCAATTCCGGATTATGATGATAGGTCTTGCTTGACATGACATATCATTTTCTATAAGATAATAAATGCGACGACTACCATACATCGTATGACTAAGTTTAGATACGTACCTATAGATAGCCTGGGTCCAAATTCTAATGAACTTAATTACCTTTGCTTGTTCCTAATTGTTGAGAGGTTCCTTTATTGCTTGGTTGTCATAATATGAGGTAGAATGCAAACTTATCTCTGTATAGACGGAGTCACCCTTAATTGCTTTAAGTTATTCTATTTAAAGCGATTCCCTCAGTTTTCAGTAGTAGGTAGGTATTTTAGACTTGGAAAGGTTCCGTCCGAGTCATCAAAACTTATCTATCAGATATAATTTTAAAAACATTATGAACAAAGGATAACAGAGTTCGCAAACCGCACTGAATGAAAGCGATGACCCCAACAACACCGAACATTGCGAATTTGTTCATGAAAAATACACAGCTCACCTCAGCGCAAAACCGAAGACGCCCCACAATATTTGCACAGCACTTGAAAAGTTAAAAAACAACTAACTTTGGCTTATGTTATAAACACCGCAACACTGTCGGGAGTGAGCGCGCAGAATCAACACGACTTCTCCGCACAAAGTTTCACAACCGACTGACTGGCGGGTGCTTGCTTGCTGTGTGTGACGGGCAGGCACTTGGCTGGCACTGGCTGGCGGGTGGGCGCTTGCTTGCACTGAACACTGAACTGACTGAGTGCTAGATTGAGCAGTCCGGCGGAGCGAGTCTTCGCTTGGTTTCGTGGAATGGAAACCAGCTGACGCGTTTTGTTGACACTCTATCTCACACAAGCAACGCTCAACCACGTACTGCACGCACATACGTTGTACCCAGGAAAGCGGGCTGGTGGCGTGGTGTGGCGTGATGTGGTATCGTACGATGCGCCGGCCGGCCGACATTCTCTTTTTTGCTGTTTTATATCTGTCACGCTCAAACTCGTCACTTCAAGAGGCCGTTAGTTATGTCGTTTTGTATTTTTGTGCGAGACGAGAGCTGGTGGCGAAAGGCAGAGCGGTTGCACTTGGCATATCGGAAAAATAAAATACAGGCGAAATATTTACATATCTAGCTATAGCTAAGCTAAATATAAACAAACCTTCAAGAATATGGATAACGTTTTTTGGCAGAAAATAAATTAAGGTCGCAGAACGGAAGAGGAAAGTAGGTATAAAATGAATAAACGAAAATGACAACAAATATTAATTAAACCATCACGCCTCGTTCCCAGAGAGAGAGGGATAGGCAGAGACAATAGAGTCCCATTTGGCACACTCGTGGTATTGGTACATCCTTCGCTTCATTCATTCACTGTTATAATAATAAATATATCACTTCGTACATGTGCGCCGATTACGGGCGATGCTAAGTACTCTTTCAGTAAAAGGTTACCTATTTGGTTCGGTATGTTGACCTAGATCGACCCCGTTCCCTTTCCATCCACATTCACTTCATATATTGGTTTGGTCATTCTATCAACATCCATTTTTTCAATGTTTCTAAAGTATCTAGGCGCAGCTTTCAATATCCTTGTCACTACGTTTTATTTCAACAACATAATATCGTACTTAATTATTAATTAATTAGTGACAAACAACAACTGAAGAATAAAAAAAAATACATACACTTTTCTGCTTAGTAGAAGGAGGACTATTGCCGGAGGCAATCTCTTCCAGTCAACCTTTTTACACTACTCCAGATTAGTATTGTTAGTGTATAGGTTTCATTACGGTGTTTTCCTTCATGCACCCGCATTGTAATTTTAATTTTTCAATAAACCAATAAATAAACACTAAAGTTACAAATCGATCTTCCATAACGATTCAACATAATAAATATAGACTGGGTGAACAAAAAACGCGTGATTTTGTTATGAAAATGATTACGCTGTCGTGTTCCTTATTGTTTCGACATCAATAATTTGTCGGTCTGGCAACTGGGAGCCGTTGCGTTCACAAATGGCAACACTTTAAAAAGTTAAAAATTCCTATCTCAAGAACTGTTAGTTGGATCCGAAAGTGTCCAAAAGTGAAATGAAGACCTTGACCTGAAAAAAAATTAAAACCTCAATTTTTCAAAGTTGTCTAGCAGGCTGAAGCTGAAACTTTTTCGAAGTTTAAAATTTTTACCAGTATCTATCTATAAAGCTGTATAATTCATTCAAAAAGTCATAAGGAGTTGAATGAAACAAAACTAATATAGAGTAGGTATTTATCATTGATTGAGCGAGCGAAGCGAGCTCGCAATTTGTAAGAGAATTTTATGTCGCGCATGCAAGCTTAAAAAGTAGACCAATTTGCGACAAATCGTCCAATTTGGCAATTCTGATTCAGCAAAGCTAATATTATCACTGGCTAATAATATCACGAAGTTCGAAATCTGTCTGTTCGAACTTCGAAACGAACGACCGAACACAGTAACTGATTCATTCGCAATATCGACTGGATTATCTCGGTCGCTACGTGTCGCACGAGTGTCTGCGCACAATATAGCGTCCTTGTTTGCCGCTCGTCTTCCATACCTGTTCTCGCACATATTATGAGGAGGTAACTATATTAATAAAAATAAAAATAAGTAATACGACCAGTGTAATCGTTTTCATAACAAAATCACGTGTTTTTTTCCACTGCCTCCTAGACCATAAGCAGAAGAGCGCGTTTAGAGTTGCCACTGCTCTGGTGTATTCTTCTTCTACAGTCCTTTTTGGGTACAGACCTTCCTCATACAATAAAGATTGATATGAGAGGTGTGTTTCAGTCATACAATCCCACGGTGACCAACCGGCTCGGACCATTGGTAATAAAATGATTCAAGTTCAATTAGTGCAGCATGTTAAAGTACTATGCCCCAAAATGAATAAACAGGAAGCAGGTACTTAGGATGGAACGAACGTATTTCGTAATTTTAATCTTCTTTCTGAAGTGCAAAATGGCGCAAACATGTTGCACGGTAGCTGACAAACACAACCCGGAAACATAAGCCAGAGCAACAGAAGATATTATACATAGTAAAGACAGACTTGGCAAAGCCACGCACAGACGCGAGGCAAACAAACAAACATTATTCATCACCATCACGCAACTGGATAAACAACTCATGTTTACTAGCCTAGCTAGTGTTTCATTCATTCGTAGATTAGTAGATAACCCAGAAACCAGAGCGATATATAGACGCGAGACGTGAGTAAATGTGGAACATCATAATAATCTATCAAAGCTGAAGTTGGAGCATGGAGCTCAGGCGTACAATTACGGGTGCGTAGGTACGAGAAAGTTTCGACAGATTCAATTCAGTTCATAGCACATTATCGTTAAGGAAATGGGATCAATTGAACCTATAACATGAAGGTAAAGCTCCTCGGAATAGATACTGCTCCAGAAAACGAAGCAGTTCAATCTTACAATCCAATAGGAGCAAGTTGTTCTTGGAAATTTGTTATTTCAGAAGCGAGCGTGGAAGTGTTAGACGCATTGATTTAAGTTAATGGTTAGATAGACGTGACCCTTTCTTTCAGATTTGTGAGCGAAACGGAGACATTTCACAATTTTGCATAAATATTTGTAATAAATAAAAAAACCTTCTCTGTAGTCTGAAAATCCCTCCAGACCATAAACCAGACCTTGGGAGGTTATTCTTGGAAAAGTGACTCACTGACGAAAACTGAATTCACCCTTATTTCGCGTGAATTAATACAAATTCGGTATTCTTGAGACTTGGTTTTTCGAGTGAAAGAGCTGTCGCTATCAGCGTGATGTGAAAGTGTAGCAGAGATGAAAATAATTTAAACTCGCGTGAGTCGATTTCAAGTGAGAAATAAAATCGCGCGAGTCCTAGGAATCCCAGTGTAGGTCATCAAATATCTGGCTATTACACGTTGCTTGAAATAAGGGACACCTGCAGTGCAGCTACTTGGCGATTGAGATGACGAGGTGTCACGTCAGAGGCGAGCCCCCGGCCGGCCCCGCAGCGGCGCCAATGAAACTATGTTACATCTGTCTGATAATATACATACACCAAGGCTACAAACAAGCTGAGAAACGTCGCAGATACTGAGCGAGCCGTCAGTTGATACGAGAAAAACAATTCTAGGGAAATCGATGAAAAACAACGCTTATTTTCCTATGATAAACAGTTGAGTTAAAGTGTACATTTTAAAAACCACAACAGAAGTTGTGAAAAAATAAAGGTGTGTGCGGTTTGGACTGTGAAGGCAGCGCACAATAGAAGGATATCAGAGATGAACGGTCTACACTTATATTTTTAAAAATTCTAAAGACTGCTCCCAACAATCTATTCTTGACTGGTCCTATACATTTGGAATAGAATATTGTAAAGTGTATTTATAGTATTTTTTAAATTATTTTGTTATGTTAAAAAGTCAAAAACCGATATTGAATTTAACACAGACAGATGAGTCGGCAAAAAAGGAGTTAGATCAAATGAATTAGCTTTGTTTTCCAAAGTTTGAATCCTTTGTAAAGATAATATTATCGTACAACTAAATAATTGCACAGCAAATAGATACCCGGAAACAACATGTTTATCAGCGCGTGTATGAGTTAGATTGTTCAAAGGCATTTATTTACTCTTCGTGCAATTATCTACAAGTAAATAAATGTAGACGTGCCAGCTGTCACACATAGTATTCAAATTAATATACTCGCTACAAAAATTAGGTAATGAACAAATTATAGTATACGTATAGTGATATCGTCTGAAAGCTTTACACCGGAAATATAAGCAAATTAGAGATTTATTTCTGTCATATTAACGTCGAACTTTGGATTAAAAGGAACTTCGGAATTCTGTCTCTTTCCAGTGTAAGGGTTTGAAAATACACGTGTGTAATAAGGAGGGTGTTACTCGTTTTACCGCTCAATGATGAGTGTTTTACAAGAATACATTTTGCCTTGGAAATAGCGGTATCGTCGGTGAGTTCCTCGCAAACAAGAGCTAGTGACTTTTAGAACAGAAACTTTGACAAGCCTGCTCAAATCCACACGTGAGAGCTATGACCAAATAGTGGAAGGTTAACAACTCCGATGAATTAAACGACATTAAATTCATAAAGAGAAACTTTTCTGAACGACACGTAGCAAATTTAAAGGCCAAAAATGAGAATGACAGACCTGTGAGGGTTGATGAGAGGTGATATGAGGGCTACACCAAGGACTGGACTGCTAGAGATGTGCGCATTGACGAGGCTCGGCGGCAAACCGTTGAAAGAGTC
>WYDE02202140.1:0-10149 GCA_009867175.2 Adela reaumurella
ATGAGTCATGTTTTTTCGTGAGTGCAGCCGGCGTTCATCGATTTATAAGACGTTATCACGTCAAAAAATATGTTTATCATATCATGCAATCATTCGGATTGAATGTCACAATTTGCCGTCAAATTTGTATTTGAAAAACAAAAATAATACAATACTACAAGTGAGTTATGATTTGTTTTTTTTAAATGATAAATTATATATTTTTTTTAATTAGGTATAATTTATTTATTAGTAACGAGCGATGATTCAATTCTTGACAAGTGAAGTGAAACCTATATCTAAATCAAATAGCACTTGCATGCTGTTTATAAGGACGATGGTCCTTCGTTTCCTATTGTTAATTTTTGGGTGCATCAATTCAGGGTTGGATGTGATTCATTGAATAGGGACCCTCGAATACTCGTGGTGGATATTTTGACACCGATGAAAAATTTAAGAACTAATAATAAAAATTGATTAAATAATAAATAGTCAGCGATAATTGTAAACATTTCAACGGACAGCATGTCCCAAAACTTGCACAAAAAATTAGCAAGGTCAGTTTCGGTCGGGTGCCAATATGTTGCCGGTAAGTTGAGTGCAATATGTACCTGTACACAAGTCTCATGTTGCAATGGTTGCCCCAAAAGGATTGCGGCTTCGAAGGGCTTTCCAACCAACTGTATACTCCAGTTGTGACCCCCCAGGGACTATGTCCTGTTCCGACACCTGAGAGTTTAAAGACAAGCGGTTTTAGTACAATGAAGAGGTATAATGTCACCATTATCTAGTACTTACTTGAAAACAAAGATATATAGTTCTTTTTTCCATAGGATTGACGAATGGCAAAAAACTTTTGAAACAGTATTTACATTTAAGGGATTTGTACTGACAATAAAAACAAAAAAATCATAATAAAAAAGTATTTCCCTGTTACACAATAAAAATAATTTTTACCTTCCCACGTAATACTTTAAAATATATAGACTTCCCTTCTCTGTACCTACTATTATAAAATGCAACGTCTGGCGTCCTAAGTAGTCAGTCAGTCCTGTCTGACTGTTCATAACTCGAGAATCTCTGGACCGATTTTTATGCGGTATATGTAAAGCTTAACTCTTCCCATCACATTTAGGCTACTTATTATCACAATAATTAGAATAGGAGGGCGAGCAGAGAGCTGAAATACGAGAGAGGTCGGACTTTAACGCGGGCGGAGCCTCGGGCACAGGTAGTAATAGTTAAAACGTTATATAGACATACTAGCTTCGGTGGTTCGGTCATGTTAGTAGAATGGATGATAGAACACTAACGAAACAAATTTTTGGAGCGAATGTGAGTGGAAGAGTCGGGAAGGGTCGCCATAGACGCATGTGACTTGAACAGATAGATCAGCTTCAAAGGGGCAAGTGCGCAGTACCCGTAACCTACGAGCATGTATGATGAATATTATGAGAGTGCAAGAAGCGGCAGGGGTGTGTGAGGATCGTGGCACGTGGAGATCCGTTGTCTCTGCCTACCCCACCGGGAAACAGGCGTGACGCTATCTATGTATGTATGTGAGAAATGTATAAGATTGTTGTACAGGAAAAACTTCTCACCAAAGGTAAGAGTTCGACTTGTAATTCTCTTATTTCTTTGTCGATTCAGCAATGCAACGAACAGGATGCGTGACGCGCTGGGGTACATTTAGTTCGTGCAGTACACATTTGTCGAGTTGGTTATTTTTTTTAATAATAATTCCAATTGTCGTTAGTATTTTTTTATTAACTTTAAAACTCAGTGCTAACTCAGTCGTAATTTGAATCGTCTATCGTTTATAATTTCAACTTTTTGAATTTTTAGTACCTTAAGAGAAATAAACGACTATTCTTTCTTTCTTTCTTTCTTTATAAATCTTAGTCGTCTCGGCTTCCACTGGGTTAGTTTCAATGTCGAAACTTACAGAACGAATAAAATTGAATCAATATTTATCTGTTCGTTCATTTGGAAGGTTAGTTCTTTACACGTCATTTATGTTGCGTGTCATTTGAGATACATTGTTTTCACATCGAAACTTGTAGGTGAAAATTACTCTTTTTTATATAGAGACATAAAAGTGATCATAGTCCATATTTACAAAACAATCGCGAAAATAGAGGTAAATATTTAAAATATCAAACTCTCCGGGCATTAGTCATGTTACTATGTCCTTCAACCTCGAGACTCGAACGTGAACGTGCGTAAGGGTTCGTTCTCCAATTCTAAACCATGACACACGCATATATTTTTCTGGTCATTCTCTCCCCGTCAATTCTCTTCATGTTTCAAAATTATCTAAGCATATCTTTCTCTATCCTTTTCGCTCTGTCATCTTTCTATTAACATCTTACACATTCATTCATTTGATTACTTATATTAATAACTAGTTTTTTTTCGTGGCTACGCTCTCAGTAATTACGAGTATATTGTACTTCCATCGCACAGACCGGACCCCTGCCTCCCGACCAGACACCGACCCCGATCGAAGTAGAGAAACGGGGTCCGGTATCGGAGCTGCCGAAATCAAATTTGTCATACCATAATCAATTTATTTAAAAAAATCATTAACTTACTGTTGTGGTAGATGTGTGGATGATATATCATAGCGATGTCGTTGTGGAGGTTCCCTGAGTTGTAGTTTTCATGCCAATGCCAAACATCAGCATTGACCCTGGTACCGCCGTGGAAGAGAAATTGAGAGCCCATGACCATGGTTATCTGCTGAACCCCCGTTACACAGTGAGCAGCGGTCACTGCGCGGATGTGGGTAAGGAGGGAGCAGCCGCATATAGATGTTCCACCAGGAACCGCACTGAGAACTCCTCCCTGAACAGAAAGTACATTTGTATTTTTGACGGATATGAAAGAAGAGTGGCGTGTCGAGGCTCACGGAAATTATGTCAAACCATATCCACTTCGCATTTTAGGTTAAGGTACAAGACATAAGTTCTAGGATAAGTCGTCGCGGGTCAGTTTACAGATGAAGAAAGTTTCCTAGCGCTGGAATGAGGGAAGCACTTTTGGTTGTCGTACATTTAAATGATTTTTTTTTTATGAAATGAATAGATCCAATGCTTTTAGGAGCGATTCTTGGAGGACGCTCTCCTCCAATGAGCGATAGACGGTAGTAAGAACGACAACGGAAAACATTTGTGTGTTTTTTTATTTCAATAGCTTCTTTCCCTAATGCTTCTTGGAAAGGTTCGTGTTTCAGTAAAAATTACTTTAGCCTGATCCAAACCTTATTCAACGATTTGGTCATATGATTTGGTGGCTAGCAGACGAGACGTCTCCATTACCATGAAGAGGAAGCTCTGTTCGAAACGTTAGAAGAATCCGAAAAAGTCGCCGCGAGAAGAGCCGGATATTTTCAAAATCTTGAAGATACCAATAAATTATTTCATCATGCTAAGCGAAGCGAAGCCTCATACTAGAATAAGAAAACTTGTAGTGTCTGTTTGTTTATTTGTTTGTTCCTCTATATGTTCGAAAAACTCCTCCTAAACGGTTCGGCCGAGTGCGGTACAAAACGTCTGTGCCGGACCATCGACAGTAACACAAGCAACCTCAGCAGATCACTGCACCATGCCACAGAAACCAGCGCCCCTCATACAAGTGTCGACTCAGCATGACGGACTAAAATACGCTACGCGTGTAGCCTCAAATCCACGCTACATAAGCAGCCGCAACTCCGAGGAAGACCTAATTCTAGTTCAAATAGTCCGTCGATAGTTTTCTCGTCACGCTGCCCCGTGAACCGAACCGAAGGGTGCGGACCGTTGACTAACTGTTGTGGTAGATCTGTGGGTGTCGTTCATAGCGTTGTCGTTGTGGGGGCTGAGTTATAGTTTTCATGCCAATGCCAACTATCAGCATTGATCCTGGTACCGCCGTAGAAGAGAAATTGAGAGCCCATGACCATTGTTATCTGCTGAGTCCCCATTACACAGTGAGCGGCGGTCACTGCGCGGATGTGGGTAAGGAGGGAGCAGCCGCATATAGATAAACCACCCGGAACCGAGATGAGAACTCCTCCCTGAACAAAAAATACATTTTGTATTTTTGACGGATATGAAGAAAGAGATGGGGTGTGGAGGTTTACGGAACTTATGTCAAACCACATCCACTTTAGGTAAATATACAAGACCTAAGTTCTAGGATAAGTTGTCGCGGGCCAGTTTACAGATGAAGAAAGTTTCCTAGCGCTGGAATGAAGGAACCACTTTTGGTTGTCGTAATTTTAAATGAATTTTTTTAAGAAATGAATAGCTCCAACGCTTTTAGGGGCGATACTTGGAGGACTCACTCCTCCAATGTCGATAGAATGTAGCAATAATGTCAACGGTTAACATTTTTGTGCTTTTTTATTTCAATAGCTTCCTTTCCTAACGATTCTTGGAAAGGTTCGTGTTTCAGTAGAAATTACTTCAGCCTGATCAAAACCTTATTCAACGATTTGGTCGTCTCCATTACCATGAACAGGACGCTTTGTTCGAAATGTTAGATCAATCCGATAAAGTCGCCGCCAGAAGAGCCGGAAATTTTCAAAAACATGAAGTTACCAATAAATGATTTCATCATGCTAAGCGAATCCTCATACTCGACTAGAATAAGAAAACTTGTAGTGTCTGTTTGTTTATTTGTTTGTTCCTCTATATGTTCGAAAAACTACTCGTATAGTTCGACATAGACCATTTTGAGCGTGGCTGGGGGCCATAAAATCGTGTCATCGCTTACATAACGTTTCGTTTAGTATTCGTTTGGTATGGCGACCGTTTAGTTCAGTCGAAATTCCACGCCCAAAAAGATCTATGTCGGACTATAGGAGGAGTTTTTCGAACATATAGAGTTAGGGCCGAGTGCGGTTCAAAATGTCTGTGCAGGATCATTGACAGTGTCACAAGCAACCTCAGCAGATCACTGCGCCATGACACAGAAACCAGACCCCCAGATCTAAGTGTCGACTCTGCATGACGGACTAAAATACGCTGGACGTGTAGCCTCAAATCCACGATACATGCCACAACTCCGAGGAAGATCTAGTTCTAGTTCATACAGTCCGTAGATAGTTTCTCGTCACGTTGCCCCTTGGGGCATAAGAGAGTGAACCGAACCGAACGGTGCGGACCGGAGCTTACCCAGCCCCGAGAATCCGACACACCTAATCCTTTTTAGCCTCTAAAATGACCGAAAAATGGTAGATTTTTCATATTATTTTTTTTACTTTTGTAGAAAAGTATTCCACTTTTTCCAATTTTTTTTTCTCCATCCAATGCGCCTTGTAACGACGCATCTTTTGACATCCCACTTGTTTAAGTAGTATTAACGGCACAAACACGATGTCACAATATCCGCTTAAAATTTGAGACTTACGCTACGCGTGTATACTAAAAAATCATATCCTATGATAAAAGCAATGATGCCTAAGAAAACGGCTACAAATTCATCTTGAATTTTAAACGAAGTTTTATTTTTAAAAAAATGCTCTAACGTTTTTGCTCACATTTTGCTTATTGTCAACCTGTCTCTATATAATAGCCTAATAAATTACTGTAATGCGCTTTTCCAGGAAAACTCAAATAATGGTAGGTGCCATACAATCTGCGTACAAAAAATGTATTTATGTTTTTTCCAAGAAAGCTAGAATGTGTGTGGGGGTTGGGCTACTATTTATTTATTTATTTAATGGCAATTCTCACCAAGTGGGGGTGAGTACCGAGGCCGGAAGGACCACCTCCGACGATCCTGCTGGGATCTGCCAGCAGCTGCTCTTCAGCCTCCCGGATGCGCTTAGCTGCGGGTATGCCGACCCTGTTGTGGTAGTCGTAGGCGGTCGTCTCCTCCACAGACAGGATTCTGAGAGGCTTTGCGGCGTTCGCCGCCGCCAACAGAGCTACCACAACAACTAGCAGGACCTTCATTCTGTATGCGAATATGCTCTCCTTAACTTCAGAGACGTCCTTATATACTAAATCTTCCCTGTTGATTTGAAGTTAATCTTCAAAAAATAAAGAATATTAATGCGTAATATTTTAATCTCTTTATCAGATACGCACATGCGTGATTATGTAAAATTTATCGTTTGCGTGTTGTACGGGGTGTTGTACGCATTCAAAATTCTCATAATGTCGACAATATGGATGAAAAGGACCAGCAATAGGGATCTTCAAACTGGTCTTCAGACTTCAGCATGCCGCTTCGCTGAGCGTGGTTTCGCAAGGTTGTTTACTCGACTACGACGAAGCCAAAAGGAAAGGTTATTATTTTTATTTTGACAGTCTATTTATGTATATGTTGTTCGTCATTGTGTTCCAACTTCCGCAGAAATCCAATCCAACTAATATAAAATTCGATCTCTGTTTGTTTGTATGTCTGTGTGTCTGCTTGGTACGTTTAAACTAAAAAACTGCTCGACCGATATCCTTAAAAAAATTATAAGTAGAGAAATCCACCCATAGACGGACATATCATACTTCCTTTTTTTCAAATTATGGTACTAACCGTCAGAAAAAATAACAGATAATTTAATTATCCATAACATAATTTTTCTATGAAAAAATTTAATCCAATTAATATATAAATGCGAAACGATCGAAATATGTGTTTACGCATACACACACGTAAAATATTATAAGAGTTGAGTATTGTGTTTAGGCATAAAAGAGTACTCTTCTTATTTATAAATTTACCTTTGGACATAGCAATTGAAAGAATTAATTTAGAAATATTAATTAATTAATAATAAAATAAATAATGATTCATACAGTGTATGCAGTTAGAATAAAGCACGAATAATTACCTTATGTATGACACAGTTACATTATGTATGACAGTGTATATTTGAATTAATTTAAGTTCAAGATTCTATTGGAAGAGGGCAAATTTTAGTAATAGGTCGTTTGATTACATTATTTTTACATTGGAGCGATACTAATCTCTCCTTTGATCGGTACCAGGATGTTCTTAAATGATCGGAATTCGATCGTCATTTACAAAATCAAAATCAATGTCTTTATTGTTTTTTGCAGTTTGTTTACAAGTATGTACACCAATTGGGTTTTCAGAATCATGCAAAATGCCTAGATAGGCGTACAATACAGCCTTCACAAGAATCACTCCTAGATCAGTGCAAAGCTGGTTTCGTAATTTTTTTACAAAATATAATGTATAGCTAATAATCCGTAACAATTTATTTATTTATATATATAAATACACCAATTCACTCGAATTTGTATTCGAAATTGTAGAAATCATTGAATAGGTTACGTATTCGATGATTTCTACAAACTCGTTTACTCTGTAATAGCATTTGTCTAGTAACCATTTAAAGAGAGAAGTTTTAAATTTTTTAAGTTCTGTTATTTCATTTATATGATTTGGAATATTATTATACATTTTTACTGCCCTGTAATATATACTTTTACGATAATGGGTAGTTCTAGGTTTCATACTTGTTAGTTTATTTTGTTTTGTCGTATTATACTTGTTATATTCTTTCATTGGCTTAAAATATTCTGAATGAGTTCTTACAAATACGCACGTTTCATATATGTTCACGGTACTGTTGATATCTTTAACTTCTTGAAGAGCGGTTTGCAGCATTCTGTCTGAGTCACTTGGCATGTAGCGCGAATGCATCGTTTTTACAAGTACGAAGGTTCCGATCTTTGGATGCTCCTATAATAGTTGCCAATTGTATCTTTGTTGTAATATTGAAAGGTAAACGGAGTTCCAAATCTTCCAGAAATCTTACGACACTTGTTGTAACATTTTCCATCTAGCCGATTACTAGGAATGGCTTAAACATTCTCGTCTGGGTCCAAAAAATAGGACCTACCGATTAAAAAATTACCAGGCCTAAGTGGAGAGACGGTTGAGGATTCTGATAAGAGTGTAAGAGCTCTCGAATTTTAACATGATTCAAGATGGCATAACAATGTGGCGTACTCTTCAAAGGTAAGGTTAGCTTCTTTAATTACTTTTTTTAAATACGTCTTCATTGATTTTACAACTGGGTCCCAGAGGCCACCAAAATGTGGTGACTCTCGACAAATGAAAGCCCAGGTTGTTCTATCGTTTGCGAGTAGATCGGTGAATTCATTGGGTAAGTCTTCAGTACAAGCTTTAATCATAAGGCATAGTTATTTACTTGCGCCTACAAAATTTGTACCGCATTCACTCAATAATTCAAGACAGTGTCCTTGCCTGGAAGTGAATCTTCTAAAAGAAGCTATGAATGCTTGACTATATACTTATCACTGACTAATTCGAGATGTACAGCTTTGATTGAAGTCATCATCATCATCAGCGTTTAACCGTCCACTCTCTCCTCATACATACGCCTCTCCAATTTATTTCCATTCCTTTCGGCACCCGGCAACACGAATCCATCGTTTGCTCGCGTCGTACCTGATGTCATCGTCCCACCTAGCGGGTGGTCTTCCCACTCTTCCTACCTGTCCATGGTCGCCAGTGTAGGACGCGCGTGCTCCAACGGCCGTCATCCCTGCGGTTCACGTGTCCAGCCCACTGCCATTTCAGCTTTGCCACCCGGTGTACAATATCTCTACTACTTTGGTGCATCGACAAATTTCTTCGTTTCGCACCTTATATTGTAGTGATATTCCCAGCATGGCTCGCTGGGCGACACGGAGCTTTTGGGCTATGCCAGTCGTAAGAGCCCACGTTTCACATCCGTACGTCATAACCGGGAGTACTCACTCAAAGTTAATATTTACAAAACACAAATTAAATTTTATAACTTTGACAAATAATTCATGTGTTTTTCCTCCCAGATAGCTATACAAAATCTGGAAGGCGATCGTATGGACAGTACAATGTGATTAAAGTAAGAATAGGACGGGACTAGCCCCATTTTGTGACACTGATCTGTCAAACTGACTTCACATCAGTCATATTTGAGTATGGTGTGGAAAGAAAATATACAAAATCAAACATTTAAGAAAAACAGACACAGAATAATTAGTTTTAACTAAATATTTATTGTAATAACAATTCTAGAGCTTAGAACTTGTTGATTCTAAGTGTGGCAGTGTCTAAAGTTCAGTGTTTTAAAGAACTATCAAGAGAACTCATTGTTTTAGCGAAAAGTTACTTGAAAAAGTGAAAAAAAATCGAATTCAGTTGCGTCTTGGTCATCAAGAAGAACAAAACGAGAAGCAAAAGACCTGGAATTGTCATTTCATGCGGAAGTATGAAATTTAAAATATGTATAATGCTTCCCGTGTAAACCCTTCAGGACGTGCAGACCGTACTTTTCCATGCGGATTTGAGTGAAGTTAGTCAACAGATAATCCTATTCTTATATTAATTGAATAGGATGTCTATTTATATAAATATTTGCCTTCAAAAACAACAGTTTGTATTCATCATAATCATACTCCACGTTGAGGATTTTCTTGATTAGTAACTTGAACTGGGTAGGAGTATACTTCTTGGAGTAAGAAGCATCGAAAGCCTCCCTGAACTTCACCATATCGTAAGTGCTGCAGAGCTCGTGCAAGCCCAGCTTCGTGTGCATTTTAAATTCCGCTGCTGTACTGATGTCAGACTTGGATGACGCAGACATAATCGATTTTATATCACTCCCAGCCATCTTGTTCAACTTTCTGTGATTATGTCCAACTATATAATAGTATTATTTCTCAAAAGCTACGATGAGTTATTTTCTCATAAAATCCTTCAATAAAATTCAAATATCCAAATACGTTGTCAACGTATTGCTGACACACATGTAAGAATAAAAAAAATTATGTCATGTATGACATAATTTTTTTTATTCTTTTTAAATGTCACACGACCGATGGCGTGTGTGCGGGAAGCAGATATATATTAGAGCAAGATAAAAGGATGTGTCTTTTTCTTACACAAAACTGTGGCCCGCACACGGACATAACGAGGAACTATTATTTTTTATTCACAGTACCAGAGGCTCGACGCTATCAGAGACAAGTAAAAGAATAGACTGCCAATGCTAATACAAATTTGCGTTCCTCGCAAACAGTTAAAAATTCTGTATTATTGATAGATGGCGTTGTTGAATAAAGCCATGTATTCACTAGGGGACAAGTTGAGCAACATGTCCCACGTCATGTTGCTCAACATGTTGCGCGGAACAACTTGGAACAT
>WYDE02202151.1:0-10149 GCA_009867175.2 Adela reaumurella
CGCACCTTATTAAGTACGCCCAGCTTTTTAGAAGCCAACTTGGCCTTACCATCGATATGGCGCCGGAAGTTAAGGTCGTGCGACAGTTCGACTCCGAGGACCCCGAGGTGGTCGCTTAACTTGATGGAAGGAAGGGACTGGAGAGAACGCAGATCTATTCGCACTTCTACAACATCATACAAGAAACGTTTCAAAATTCTCAAAAACAACATAAGTTTTTCGAAGACTTTTCTAACAAACAAATTTTATACATTTTTGTCGTTTTTTGGGATCTAATTAAAACTTTTCACATAGGTACTTCAAACTTGCCGGACTGGCATTTCCCCTGGGGTGCATTTGGCTGCTCTCGATCACGAGGTCCCGTTCGGAAGCAATAAAAAAGTCACCCATTTTTATACGTTAAAAAGCTCTAACCCTTATTGGTCGATCACAGGAAACCGGCTTGTCGCATTACCTATCTCATGAAATAGGCCCATATCTGGCCCGAAGATTTATCATTTTCAGTGATACCTAATATCTATTTACATTTTTTAGCAGCTATTTTATTCGCCCCACTGCTGGGTTCAGGCTCCGTCCATTTACATGATATGAGAAGATTTTAGTCATACACTTCCAACGTGACCAATCGGCTTGGAAGTGGGTTTCCTCACGATGTTTTCCTTCACTGGAGTGTTAGCAAATATATAAGTAGATTTACCTACAAATAAACTTAATATTCGTTCAACCGCAACATCCATACACATCCGAAATAAATCAGTTTGTAATTTTCTGTACGCTTTCACGAAGATGTTTAAATATGCACCTACCTAACCTCAGACCTGCACGTATATCCGAATAACAGCAGGTTTGAACTCTGACTGAGCTCAACTCGCTTGACAGAAAACATGACAGCATACCTAGACAGCTTATAACTGGACAAACTGACATGGTAGAGTTTTTCTAATAAATCTAAGGACTTGGTAATTTTAGTGGGAAATTTTAATTAGGATATCAAGGTCAACACAGGCTAAAAAAATATAGTAAAAAACAAATAAACTAAAAAAATAAGACAATTGTGGCCTCTGCTATATTCTTTATTACTTCTAATTCAAATGAAATTAAACATTATTTTACAAACTTCACAAGTCGTTTGATTTTTTTTTAAATAAATGTATGGCGGATAAAATTTAAATGTGACAACAGGTCGTAAAGCAGTAACCATATATAGACTTTCTGCTTAGTAGTAAGCGCACTTATTGCCGGAGGCAATCTCTTCCAGTTAATCTTATACACACATTCGTATTGTTAGTGTATAGGTTTCCTCACGGTGTTTTCCTTCAACGGAGTGCATTGTATTTTTGCAGACAAATTTTAACCGAGATTTTAAAATCCGGAAAAATTGTGCTCATACCACGTATCGAACCCGCGACCTCTCCAGAAAGAGGCGCGCGGTTACAACAGGTTACTCCGCAACCCCTTTTTTCCCTGTTCCTGTAAGTGGCTTCGCTTTGCTTATCCAACTGGCACGCCGTGATGTACGTACGGGTATACTTTACAAGTACTGTACATTTTAACTTTCCTATCGCTCCTTTAAAGCGTGCGAAACAGAGGGAAATAGCTAGTTATGAAAATTACAAATTCACACACTACTTTCCGTTACTTGTTTATTATACTAGTAGCCGCTAACCAACTTTGCCGGTGAAGGAAGGGTGAGGGGTGCGGTGATCGGGGAAGAGGGCTTGAGGGGGAGAAGGAGGGATAAGGGGCGAGAGGGAGGGGTAAGGGAGAGAGAGCGGTGGAAGGGGTGAAGTGAGGCGGACTTATCGCTGGCACGATTTGTTCCAGCGATAAGTCCGCCTTCTACTAACTATCTGCTTATGGTATGTACATAAAGGTTTACTGGGAACATATTACTCTAGCAATAAGTTCGCCGTCCGCTGAGCAGAAGATTTACCTTAATGTTGATTGGAAGCTATTGCCTCCGGCAATAAGTCTGAATTCTCATAGCAGAAAACATATTTATCTAAAGTTTGATTGGAAGAGACTGCCTACGGCAGTTTGACCTTCTGTATAGCAGAAAGGGTTACCTATGTAAAGGTTGACTGGAAGCGACTGCATCTGGCATTAAATCCACCTTATGCTAAGCAGCGAGGGTTACGTATGTACTGGTTAACTGGAATCTACTGCCCGCGGCAATAGGTTTATTTATTTATTTTTACTAAGTAGAAAGGGTTACCCGTGTAAAGGCTCACTGGAAGCAACTGCCTCTGGCAATAAGTCCGCCTTGTGCTAAGCAGAAAGGGTTACCTGTATCGAGGTTGACAGGAAGCGACAATCCGCCTTCTAAGCAGAAGGTTTACCAATTCAAAGGTTTATAGTAAGCAATTGCCTCCGGCAATACGCAATAATTCCGCCTTCTTATAAGCTGAAAGTGTTAATAGGTGAAAGCAAAGGTAAAGACTAATGCATTACTTGGGTTAGGTTTACTGGAATGTCTATGGCAATAAGTCCACCTGTCAATCTGATGTTTATGTACCTACACGTTGACTGATATTATTATTAATAATTAATAATAATTGCCTCCGTCAATAAGTTAGCCTGCTACTAAGCAAACACATAAGATGAACTTTAGTGCCTCTGTCTACCGCTAGATGGCGTTATACCTACAAAGCATATTTAAAAATGAATTTATTTATGTTTACCTACATTTTTTCTTATATTATAATCATTCACATAATTAGTTGTAAGTAATAGCCTCATATTATGTCAATAATTTTTTTTTAAAACAAACATTTAAAACCAAACCGTGTGGGGCAGGTACTTAAAAGAATGGTCCCACTACATCTCTTCCCATGTATGTCATAAAAGGCGACTAAGGTATAAGGAAAAGATGCCGTGCTAAAGGGCGAGAGGCTCGCAACCTCTCACCTTGGCACGGTAGCTCTTACCCATTCGTACAGTAGGTAGGCCTTCGTGCCTTACATGCTGCTCGATATCTTGTCCGAATACCTTGCGAAATGTGGTGGTCGGTGTTGTGCTGTAATGTACCGGAGTTCTTGCAGCACAACACCGATTGTTGTGCTCTGCTTACCCCGATTGTCGTGATTAAGCGTGAGTGATATGTATGTATACATAAATGCTCATAAACAATCGTGTATTGGTCACCCTAACACGGGCTGGACCCAGTTGAGTAGCAATCTGTTGCCAGTTTTAATCCTGTGCATTTTCAAACGTTACTTGTACTTTTTTATTCTCAAAAATTTCTCTTTGTTCTAGATTTTCGTGTTTTTTTTTTTAACTTATTTTAACAGGAATTAATATGTTTATATTGTATGTGCCTATACTTTATATAAATAAATAACAGTGCGAATGTGGAAAGAAGCGTCGAAGGGGCCGCTCTATATAGCCGAACATATGATGACTAAATACGTAAACATTTACGGAAGGAGAAGTTCGCAGCACCCGCAGGTGAAGAGCTTGCATGAAGCGATTTTATGACAGTGGAGGAAGCAAAGGATGTATGTCAGGAACGTGTCACAGGGCGCTTTATTGTCTCTCCCTACTTCTCCGGGGAAGAGGCGATTATTATAATGTTTTTCAGATCAGGTACTTGTTAAGGTGGAACCTAATTGTCATGTCAATATAATGTATATCTTTCTGAAGTCAATTTACTTTTAAAATATTATGACGTACTTCAGAATAATAGATATAAAGTTAGAATAGATTATTACGATATGTAGACACAGATGCAATTTTCTTTGCGTTTTGTTCGTAGAACTAACTGTACGCGTAAACGAAGAGAAACGAGAGAGGAGGTGGTCAGTACCTGCTCAAGTAAAATGATTACAAAATAAATCAGAGCATCAATTATCGCGTGAGAGTCTCGACTGGCGCGCATATATCATTACAATTTCTTCAGATTGTAGGCGTACATCTCATCTCACGACAGCCTCCTCTGCAGGCTGGCGCGGGTGCCCCCCCTCTCTTGCCGCCAACGCCACCGCTCGCGATGCACCGGCCGGCGCGGCGCCGCTTAGCTCTGGCTACTCTCTCCCGCCTCACCTACCGGACTGTCGCGAGTATAGTTCGCGTAAAACTATTCCGTCCAATCCATAAATAAAAATACCTCCATTGTGCATCGACTGCGGGCGATCCATCAAATGCGACCGTCCAACGCGACTAAAAAACACAAGCGCACGCACGCACACCACCGCGCGCCCGCCCGCCTAAAAAGAGAAAAACATTTTCTAAAAAGAGAACACTCCCCCTGCGCCGCCGACCGCGCCGGCTCCGCCCCTTCCGCCCCCCGCTCGCCGCGCTCCACCAATCGATAGCCGGCTGCGAGCCGCGCGCCCTCCCTCCCGCCGGCGCCGCCGCGGCCGACGCCGCCCGAAACCGCACGAGCGCGCGCGTTCTCGACAAAAAGTAACATTACCGCTTTAGTATCGGGTTGCGTCCCACCGACGCCGCTTCGTCTGCTCGCGGTCCGGCCGGCGCGCGCGACACGCTCCGCGAGCGCGTGCGCATCCACTTTTATATTGCGATTACAATAATTTTGTACGGAACCATCATCTAGCCTAGTTCTACTCGGAGTGGAAATGTGTCAAACCGATAGAGTTTCTCGGTGATTCGGTAGAAAAAACCGCGTGCGGCGTCAGTGTCGGGCTCGAATTTTGAAAATTTGGAAAATGACGTTAAATCCAGCATGGCGGCGGGCGTGAAGAAAAATTTAGTGTTGACGAGATTTTCAGTGAGATATAGTGGAAGTGTTGAGCGACGTCTAAGTGCGTACTCGGCTGCGGCGACCGCTTGAGGTACCTGCCTTCAAGTGTCATACTCTACCTAGCTCTACTTAGTGATGTCTTAGGCTGTAAGCTCACCGATTGCATCAGTAGATAGACACCATCGGTTTGTTATGACTCGGTAAACCTACATTCAGATAGATCTCGCAAATTCGAAATTTAAAATATGCAGCTGTAAATTAATTGCGATTCATATAATAAATAACAAAACTTACGTTACAACCAAGTCTCAGGTTAAACTACAGGCCGCTAGGTGCATTTTCCTACCACTATTTATACCTAGGTATACTGACTATACCTACTACTAGTAGGTATTAACAACCGATGAAATAAATTAAGTAGATATACAGGTATGATGACATACATAGATATTTAGATAGATGTCACCCTATATCTAGCCTGTTAGGTACCTATATATCTATACATAGGAATATATATGTATAGACTATTCAGTCATAGTGAAAAAGGATTATACCTACACCTACATATTAACTCTACAATGATAATAGCTAGGTAGTACTTTTTAGCAAAGGAAAACCAGTGAAACACTAAATTGTAGTGAGATAAACTAAAACAATTTGGCATTTGCTTACAACTATAAGTACTAATAAGCAACGCTTAGTAGATGCCATTTATTTTGAATAGTCAATAAGACATACCTAGGTATATTAGGTTAGGTAGTTAGTTACCTAGTACAATTCACTACTCGAGTGCGTATTAAAATGTGTGCTGTAACAAAGCGGCGCGGCTGCCGACGGCAGCGCAGCGCAGCGCGCGGCCACTCGCTAGATCTTAGTTAGGTACACTTAATATTATTATTTTAATATACCATACTTACTTTATCATTAACATAAAATCCGATTTATTGCGCATATTATAGGGCGATAATATTAACCGAAGCACAAAAATTTTACGAGTTTATTTCGTAAATTTTTTCGGTATCTATACAGAAAATATACTAGAATGAAATAAATAATGAATTAGGTATATAGAACTCGAAACGTAAAAACATATAATAAATGATATATTACTTTGTTAAACTTTAATGTCAGATTATAACGTAAAACTCTTTATTTAAAAGTTTTATTCAGGTTTTTAACGAGATTGTTTTGCTGCGAGCGGAGGTAGGTGCATGCCTACGGCATTCATTATTGAATTACATATACCTAGGTACCTACATATACATTAATTAGCCAGATGTTCATATACATTTTTAGACATTTAATATTTTATCAAATTTCTCATACATAAACGTAGAGAGGTAGTTATACCTACTTATATCCATTTGTACCTACAACATAAATATTTGTAATTCTTTTAGAATTTATTTTGTAATGGCGGTGAGTACGCACTAATGTAAAAATTACAAATAGTAGGTAGGTATTATAAAGCAGAAGCCTAGGATGTCTTGTTAATTTATAATCAACAGAGAAACCTGCCAATAAAACATAAAAGCATATATACAAACATGCGAACATTCAATCATACACATAGGTAATTAATTATAAATCAAACACACAATCAGTTTGGTATTTCAAAGTGTTTGACTCAGTAACTTCAAACATAATTAGGTGTCTAGCGTGAAGGGGATCACAAAGCTGATTTCATATTTTTAAAAACATATTTAAGTGTAAAACTTATGTACCAAAACTTTAAAAAAACATTATAGAAGAGAGGGCCTGATTAATTACTGGCTAAAACACGTTACGCGCGGGAAAATTGGGCGCATAAAAAATATATTGAGCTTTTAATAATCGTTTTTTTTTGCATTCTGTGCCTCGTTTGGGTTGCGTAGTAGCCTATTTGGTGAGCGCGCATCTCTTATTGTAGAGGTCGTGGGTTCGATATCTGTTAAGTATGCGCATAGTTTTTCCAGGTTTTAAAATCTCGGATTTAAAATGAGTGCAATTACAATGCACCCCGGTGAAGTAAAACACCGCGAAGAAACCTATACACTAACAATACGAATGCTTTTTAGTGTATAAATTTTAACTGGAAGAAATTGCCTCCTGCAATAAACCCGCCTTTTGTTAAGCAGAAAATGCTATATATTTATTTATTTAAATAATAAAACTAAATAACGTACACTAAAAAAATTACAGTTATAATCTTAATTATTGGCGGTTTTTCGATGTTTGGTTTATTTTTTAATTATTGAAAAAACATATTAAAAAATGTTGCGACTTGGATGGGCGTGAGGCTGTAGGCCTTAGCTACAGCGACAATATTTAAAGGAATTAAGCTCCTATCGGTGTATCTTTCTGTAACTTTGCCGCGTTATTTGCGTGATAGCGCACAGCACGGATCGCTTTAGTATGCCCCCTTAAGCTTTAATTGGGATAGGTATGTCCCTGTGTAAACGACACTCACGTTTAGTTATGTATTGAATGAGTACTGCACATTAAATTCATTAAGCCTTCAATAAGTCATAACGAGGCCTAAATAACATGACTCAAACACATATACCCCATCTTTAAATATAATGCACGAATAATAATCGAAATGTGAAGGCGAATATAATTAGGTACTAATAAATAAATTGTGGGATTTTTTTAAAAGTAACATCAATATGATAACTACCATGGTCGTAGGCACGGTGCGGCAGGGTGGGGCGCTTGCCTCACCCTGGTTGCTCATGCATGACCTCTTGTGGTCAATACTCGATTAAACAAACCGAAAAAATTATCAGTCAGTGGTAATGAGGGTATGTATGTCTTACATTGATTTTGAAATAATTTTTTTTTTTTTGGTACCTACTTCGATTTGATTTTGATTTTTTTCCCACCCTAAATAGAAATTTTTCATTTTTGCCCCACCCTAAGTCAAAACCTGGATACGCCCATAATAACTACCCATCTTTATTAAAAGTAAAAAACGGTATTAATTTAAGAGCGACAGGCCTCGCAATATGCAATATCACCAAGTTATAGAGTAGGACACTGGGGTTCGGTGCATGGGCTGCTAATTGATTTTGTGTTATGTCCAAGTACTTTTCCTAAGGCGATGGATATATCTACTTCAATATTACAGCACAACATCTGCTTATACCGATAGCCTAATAATTGTATGTAGGTGCTTTATTATTTTTTACATTTTAAAGTTATGCATTGTATTACTATGTGAATGTACATACCTGGAATATAGAATGGTACCCGTACATATTTTGGAAATAGTGGTATCATATTGGAACATCGTTTTAAATATCAATTAAAATAATAAAATATTTCTGCAGTGGAAAATTGACTTATTTTTGGAGGCAATAAAATGCATCGATGTACAAATAAAATATCAATAGTGAAAAATGAACTCCCTGAAAAATTTAAAAAATATCTCTTATAATAATTCAATGTATGTTTTTTTATATAGGTAAGTATGCATTATTGTGCCAAAATAGTTTTTATTCAAATACCTGTGATTAAAAATATAAAGCTCAAATATATTTATGATTTGTTGCATAATGCACCTAATAATTTATAGGCACTTTAAAATAAAATGGCTGAAATTCAAGCAATAAATTATAATAGGGTTTATTTTTAGTTTTTTATTTATAATTTAACCTGTACTTTTGGAAATTTTATGAAGTTCTAAAACTTACAACGAATTAATTAGTGATATAGCAATAAATTGTGTATGTATTTAGGTATGAGAGTAAAATTTTTTTTTAGTACCTATTAAAAACAAAATTGTTATCCATACAACTTTTATACCTACACTAAAATACACGCGTTGGTGGTGTACACATTGGTTTCCTCGCCGTATTTTTAAATGTTGGGTAAATTTAACCGAAATTTAAAATCCAGAATAACGTTTTCTTTTATGTTTTCATCTCATCATGATTTACTCTCACCTTTTATATCACACATCGTGAACCGTGATGTGAGCCTAAGTCACCTCAATTCTTACGGAGTATGGTGCCATGACAGGGTAAGTGCTTCCCATTTTCAGTCCGTCTACACTGAACTAGACGGAAAACGCGTACTATTTACTTAGCTGTTTCAACCATCCTGCATTCAGTTCAGTCCTACCGACCTAAACCTAAACCCTACCACCTAGTAACATTTTTGAAGCGTACTAGTGATTAGGACTCGCAACCTCTCGTATCGGTCAAGAGGCGCGCACTTAACCAACAGGCTACCCGCCGCATAAATTTAAGGTCTAAGGTCCACAGCAGCACTAAATGTGCTACATAATTATACACAAGTATACAATACAAATAAAAAGGTGTCAGATTGGCCGAGCGGGCAAGAGCACGTCTCTCAAGCGGGAGGTGCGGGTTCGATACCCACTGGGAGAACAATATTTACTTTAGAATTTATGCTAAATGACCGCTGACACTCCGGTGAAGGAAAACATCGTGAGGAAACCCTCTTCCAAGCCGGTTGGTCACCGTGGAAGTGTATGACTATAATCCTCTCAAATCATGTAAATGAGAGAGGCCTGTACCCAGCAGTGAGGCGAATAAAATGGCTGCAAAATAAAGAAGAAGAAGATATATTTTTGTACGTAGGTATTATTTAGGATTTCAAGAATAACCCTTCTGCGCTTTAACTACCCCGTTCCCCTGCGCCCTCTGTGCACTACCGCCCCACTCCCTCTACGTCAGCTGACACTATTTCCGATACAAGGAAATGAAATAAAGATATGAGAAAGTTGCCATGCCACACGTCCAAGTGAATGCATTTTTCGAAGTCAGTGCGGCAATTTTTCTATTGCGCCCAGCTGACATGTCGAATGGAAATGGAAGCTCGTGTTGGACAGAAACACGATTGCGTCTCAACTACTAAGTCTGATGCTTGAGAAATTCTAATAGGGCTGAAGCAGGGCTTTTTACAAAGTAAAATGGCTACGAATAAATGAATCAATGGTATTTACCTACTCATTATTTTCTTTAAATTTATTTTTTGTTAAGTTTTAAGTTGATACCTACTATTTTAAAGCTATCTATAGATATTTATAAATTAAGTACCTACTTGTATGTAAATTTGTAAAACAATTAATAAACTTTTTTCATTTTCATTTTGAATTTTTTTCATTTTATTTTATCATGATGCGGTTTACACAATAAGATATATTTGCAATGAAAGTGCACTTGTGAAATTTTATTCCAATACAAATACAAAAGCGCTACAAAATATAGTCAAGTGTGACCTTTATACGCCGAGTTTCGTTTTAGCTTGTAAACACGCGTGCCTTAGCGTTCTTTTAAGCTCCATTTTGATGTTCAAAATTGTATGTTTTAGAAAATATTTCTAAAGTACGTACTCAGGAACGGCGATACCGCACAAGGTAGATTTTTTTTTTATTAAAAGTTTAACGGCCCTGGATTCTACGTCCTTTGGAGCCAATCTTAAAGTATTTTTACAATTTC